>CAUYLG010022620.1:0-39974 GCA_963573385.1 Cacajao melanocephalus | reverse complement strand
AGGGAAAGAAAGAGGAACAGAAAGAGGGAGAGAGAACGGGATTCTTGTTCTATTGCCCAGGCTAGAATGCAGTCTAAAAATGGGTATTAAAAACCTCTCTTATGCCAATAATTGTGCTTAACAATGGAGACAGGAAGGAATTTAAATGTGATTTTTATATTATTTTCACTGTAAGTCATATTGGTTTAAACTCAACACTTATTGTCCATTGGACAATATTATTTCTCTCATTTTCAAGTTCTTGTAGGCAGAGGGCGTATGTATCTATGATAAATGACATATTTTGCTATATCAAATTTTTAAAAATATAAGCCTGAAGCATTGTTTCTATATTAACTTACGGGTCTGGTTTATTATCAGTCTAGTATCTTAAAGGGTTTTAGAGATATCGCCTTCTAGTTTAAGTTTGTCAAAAATAGGTGTTTTTGTGTGTGTGTGGGTCCTAGATGATCATTCATTTTCTTTTTTCTTAGCGATGACCCTGCTCCTCTTTTAGGGTTGATTTTATCTGGAGGTGGGCTGAGAGAAGAGGTAGTTATATACAGTCATGCCCCCGTTAACAATATTTTGGTTAACAAAAGAGCACATATACAACAGTGGTCCCAGTGGGAGCTGAAAAATTCCTATCACCTAGTGACAGCAAAACCAATGTCATATCTTTGTGCAACTTACTACTCATGTGTTTGTGGTGACACTGGTATAAACAAACCTACTATACTGCTAGTCATATAAAAGATAAGCATATACAATTATGTATAGTACACAATACTTGATAATAAATAGCTATGTTACCGGTTTATATATTTACTCTACTATACTTTCATTGTTCTTTTTGAGTGTACTCCTTCTGCTTATATAAAAAGAAATTAACTGTAAAACAGCCTCAGGCAGGACCTTCAGGAGGTATTCCAGAAAGAGGCATTGCTATCTTAGGAGATGATAGCACCATGCATGTGATTGTCCCTAAAGACCTTCCAATGGGACAAGATGTGGAGATGGAGGACAGTGATATTGATGATCCTCACCCTGTGTAGGCCTAGGCTAATGTGTGTTTGTGTCTTCCTTTTTACAAAGCACATTCAAAAAGTAAAAATAAAAGAAGACGAAGAAAATTTAAAAAGGGAAGGAAAAGAGCTTAGAGAATAAGAATGTAAAGAAAGAAATTATTTTTGTATGGCTACACAACGTGTGTTTTAAGTTAAATGGTATTATAAAAGAGTCAAAAGTTTTAAGAAATTAAAAAGCTTATAAAGTAAAAAAGGTTACGGTAAGCTATGGTTAATTGATTAATGAGGAAAGATAATTTTTAAAAATAAATTTAATGTAGCCTAAGTGCGCAGTGTTTATCAAGTCTGCAGTAGCATACAGCAATGGCCTAGGCCTTCACATACGCTCACCACTCATCCACTGACTCACCCAGAGCAACTTCAGTCCTGTAAGCTCTGTTCATGGTTAGTGCCCTATTCAGCTATAGCATTTTTGATCTTTTACACTACATGTCTATATTTTTTGAGACCGAGTCTCACTCTTGCTGCCCAGCTGGAGTGCAATGGTGCGATCTTGGGTCACTGCAACGTCCGCCTTCTGGGTTCAAGTGATTCTCCTGCTTCTGCCTCCTAAGTAGCTGGGATTACAGGTGCCCACCACCATGCCTGGCTAATTTTTTTTTAGTAGACATGGTAATTCACTATATTTTCACTGTACCTTTTATATTTTTAGATATATTTAGGTACACAAATAACATTGTGTTACAGTTACTCACAGTATTCAAAATAGTACCATAATGTATAGGTTTGTAGCCTTGGAGCAATAGGCTATACCATACTGCTTAAGTGTGTGGTAGGCTACACCATCTAGGTTTGTACATGTGTATCTATGACAAAATCACCCAACAACACATTTACAGAAAAGTATCACTGTCATTAAGTGACATGTGACTGTTCTTTTAAGGTGGACATTACTAAAGTAGCTCCAGAAAAATGGCTTCATGCACCCACTCTATGGCTCTCCTTTGATTTACTCAATGCTAACCGGACTCGGCACCCCATGCTGATTACTTTATATGTAGGCCCGCTGCCAACTGCCTGGACTTCTTCTAGTCTCAGCCTGTGGAGGGCATATGGTCCTTTGATCTTTAAATAAAAACGGTTTGAATTGCCAACGTGTCCCCACAAAATATGTGGCACTTTCTCCTAGTCACTTTTTTTTTCTAAATTCCTTTTTCCGTGCAAGTTTCTATTTTTCTTGAATCTTTCCACTACCAACTGGGGACTCCTTCCTTCTGCAGGTCAATGGAATCCAGCCACTTTTTTATTTCCTCAAATGCCACTCAGATATTTTAGTCATAGGTTTATTAGGAATGATTTATAGGTCATTTGACTGGGTTGGGAGAGCTACACTGAAGAACAGCTATCATCTCCTTAGATGTTTAAGTGATATAGCCTAGCCCAACATCAGAAAGAAAAAAAAAGGTCTTAAAAAAAAATCTTACAGTAAATACTAAACATTTGGTTCCTAAGATTCCACCAGTCATTCCTTCTTCCAGGTACTGCTCTCAGACTGTTCTTTTTTCTTAGGTTTAGGCCCCTGCCCTTGTGCTCTGGACTGGCTTCTCCCCGACTGTCTCCCCCTGTACCTCTCTGTCCTCTCTATTCCTGCCAGTAATACCTTCCCTCTTGGGTAGCTGTTGGAAACCCAAATTTATATTGGGATATAAAATTTAATTAATTTCTCAATTTTCACCTACCCTATCAATGTGTTGAGGGTTTTCTTTTCACAACCAAAGTCAGCGGTCAAGTTGATTTGCTTATAAAAGATAATTCTCTTTCAGAATAATTCTCCCATCAGCTTTTAATTTTTGTGCTCTTTATGTGCCCCAAATCATGACTACAGGTATGCTAAACCCAAAAATTGGAATGTTCAACCATTGTGCTTGTTAACCCATCCCGACGTGCCTTGATTCCTAGACTTTTGGATATCTGGGACTCCTAATTCAACCAATACATTTGCCCAGCCTTCTTAATAAACACATGCAAAAACATTCACACTTTTTCCTCTTTGCTTTATAGAACAGTCTATAGCATATTGTTCTTTAAAGCCTTGCTCGAAATACTCTTATTTCTGTAAGATCCATATAGGGTTTTTGATATGTTTGTAGGGATGGTAAAAACCAGAAAACAGCCCTCAACAGCTGTTTGTCCCTATTCTTTAAAGCCTCTGCTATTTTTGACGTATTTTTTTGCCAAAAAATAAAATAATTTGAATAATAAAAAAAACTCTTAAGTACACAATGATCACCATCTTTAAATAGTGGGGCCAAATTTCCTCTCCACATCCAAGAGATCTAGAAACACTATTTATGTTTCTGAGCTAAGGGGGAAAAAAAAAAAGAAATAATTTTCTCCTTTTTTGAATGGCATGGGAAACTGAAAAAAAGAAAATGCTGTTCTCTAAAGCTGGATAGTACTAGCTAGCAAAACATGCATTTTGTTACTGGTGGGATTTCACAGTGTTCAGCAGAGGGTTGTGCGTTATCCAGTGGAGCATAGAGGGCTCTATTCTCAAGTTGATGGGCAGCTAATTGTGAGCCTCAGGGAAGTAAGGGGTTAGGATACCATGATGTGATTGCGGAAATAGACACCATCAGAGCTTGATCATATTATACAAAGAAATAATGTGATTCCTAGGAAACGATCTAAGGAAAAATTAAGTTTTTATTTTGGGCCAGTATAATCTCACATTCAAAGGAAACCTCCCTGCATTCATTCAGACATTGGTGGTCTTGGGGAGCCACTTAAATAACAAGGGGTTGGAAGAGGAAAAGCAATTTCAACATCGGCAACAAAAAAAAGTTAATTTCTGTTGTGGGGTTTTGGCTATAATTTTTTGGGGGGATAGTTGAGGGGCCTCTGTAATGAGTCAAATTATAAAACTTTTAGAGAAGTGTTTGCAAAATACTTAGAAGAATTGAATTATTCTTTTCCAAGCAATTTTCCTACAAATTTCAGTCATGCACATTTGGTTCATTGACACACCTTGGGCTAGATTACAATTTTTATTAAAAACTAATTTTCAGGCTTTTATCAATCCAGGATCTGGAATGTTGTGCATTTGAACTTGCATTTTTCCATAGGTAGGTAACCCAATTATACTAATTACATTATGGAAAATTTATGACCGTCTCCTTTGCTACTCATAATTTATTTTACCTGCTCAGAGTAAATTGTTGAGAATCAGAGAATTGCAATCATTGTTGAGAGCAGTCAGAAAGTATTTTCCAATCTCATTGCTATGCGGGTATGAGATGCTTCAGAATATAAATTATCATCCATTTTAAATGAGAGGAGGCCCTAAGACTGGCATAAACAGGCCTTAAAGAAACTGGCCATAAACAGAATATCTATAGCACTGTGACATCCTCGTGATGACAGTGACTCACATCGCTGGAGGTTATTCGTTTACTGGAGCCATGGAAAGAAAGAGCTAACCCACCCTTGGGTAGAAGACCACTGAGGGGCTTCTGAACCGTAAACAATAGCATGAGCCACACGTGCCTTAACGACATGTTCCAGCTGCAGTAGATAAGTGCACCAGAGCATGTTTCTTGCCACTGGTAAAGAAGGCTTTGTTCCCTGTGAAGAATGCTTTTAGTTAAATGATGATTATCACCTGCTTGCTGTCAATAAATGTGTGGGGCAGACTCTGTTTGAGGCTCTCAGCTGGGAATGCTGAGGCCCCCTGTCTGTCCTATAGCTTTTTCCTCTCTATCTCTGTGTCTGTTTCTTATTCCTTCAGTGCCGCCTGAGTTGGGGTCTCCACGACTGAGCTGGTCTCAGCAAGCCAACACGCCAAGTTCTGCAAAGGTATTACTAGAATGAAAACATTATAAATACTTAAAACAGAAAAATAAGAAGAGGGCTTTTTTGGCATCTATTTCTTTGTTGTTCTCTGAAGCCGTTTTTCTTATTGTCAACTTAAGTCCCTTTTATTTCTGTCTAAAAGTGAGTTATTAGTTAAGATAAGAAAGTAAAAGCTGGGACATAAACTATAGTCAGGTACAAAATATTCCAATAAGAAAGTGAAAGTTTACTGTTCCCTAGAAGTGAAAAATGGCCAGAGTTGTTGAACTATGGAATATTAAGTTTCCCCAGGATCATTTGCAATATTCAGGAAGAGTGAATATGTGAATCTGGCTCATCTTCGCAAGAAGGATACTATTCAATATTTTGATATGCTTCATTCTACAAAATTAAATTAATTTGGAGGGATTAGTCACAGTTGTGATGCTTAGAAGAAACATAAATTGTCAAAAGCAGCTCTGCTCTCAGTTTTATTATCATTTGAATAGTTTTTTGAATACATAAAAGTCCTAAGGCCATACAACTAAAATTAAACCCTAATGCCTGTTGTTATTGAAGAGGTGACTTCCATTGCATATCTTGGGTGTCTGTGAGTCCTTTACATTTCATAAAATTAGGAGCTCACAATGATGAACTGGACGTAGCCTATTTAGTCTCTACAACTGTAGAAAACTGCATTAGTAAACTTAGCACTGTGGAGACCTGTGCTCTGAGAAAGAAAGGATCATTTACTCAGTTGGTGTGCACGAAACACTACACCATATTGGTAAATAATTGTTTTAACTCTAATCACCTCTCTTTGTTGTCTGTGATGAATTCATTCTATACATCTATATCTATTCTCCCCCTCTATCTATTCCTTATCTATATCTATATGTGTGAACACATATATATGCAGCTGATGCATGTGTCCACACATAAACATGTACACATGTATATCCATATATACATGTGGGTGTGCATTCCTTTCATTCTTTAACACTTAACATATTTCACAAGCTTTAAAAAGACTATTGCATGCCACTAAGAAAATTACATGACTCATTCACTAAAATTATTTTTAATAGTGTGAGGCACATAAGTTATCCAATTTGTTATGAGCACAATTGATTGATTCATGCCCCAAATGGATACTGTGCAGAATATTATAGGCTTCTCTGGCTCTCCTTGAGCTATGATTTATAACTTTCTGACAAATTTATTTGAATCTGTGAAAAAATGATTGAATGATTTCATCCTATATTTAAGTATTATTGGAGGTAATAAATCATACTTTGAAAGACTTATGGTACTAGAGAATTGGTCTCCACAAGTTGACAGAATTCACTGGTTAAGTGTCTTCATCAGCACTGTGGTGGTCCTTGTAGATAAAGGAATGAATCCCTACTCACTCATAGAGTTTAATAATGTATAACTGGACCATTGGCCTTAATATCTCGACACACAGTTACCAGAGACTTTTTTTTTTTAATGTGAGTCTTGGAATGTCAACTACTTTTCCTTACCTTCCATTTAGGAAGAGAATGAGATGTCTATCTGACATCTCTATTTGAGTGCCTTAGAATTATGGAAAGCTGGCCATGAAGTTTAAAAAAATGTGCTTTATAGTTGTATAAATGAAATGTGTGTCTCTATGAATAGACAGTGGGAAAACCTTATGAGAGAAACATAGAACAAAAGCACACTTAGAAAGAGGAGAGATTTTTCCAGTATCCATGAAGTATTTAAATGATGACCAATACTAAGAGATTTCACGTTTTTTGAGAGTAAGAGAAGTACAGGAATTAATGGGCAGAACACAGCAGTCAGAACGTGCATTGCAGTAATACCTTGCACTGATATCTATGTTGTTTTATATCATAACTGGATAATGATGACATAATGCTAGAAATTGGAAGTGAGTTGAAAGGAGAGCTCAAAGCATAAGTAATTCTGGCAAACAGAATTACTTCAAAATGATTTTTGCTTTTCTCTTTTTACATTTTAAGTGTGTGCAGTACTCAGTCGATGCATTCCTTTCAGTTTGAATCTGAAAGTAACTGCTCTGAACAAGTTGGGATAGAATGGCCTTTGTGGAGAATAAACATAGCCAGTAACTGCCCCAGTCGTCTCCCCATGATTCCAAGGAAAGTCTGATTTATGGCTTCATCTCTGCTGTTGGACAGAGGCCTCGGCCCATTGGAAATCTCCAGAGCCGTGGGAGTGGGGCGAGGCTGTGGTCCACCACAGTTGTGGAGTTTCAAGGCATCATTTTCTTTTGGCCAAGACCAAATGGTAACAGTGTGTTACAGCCTGACTTATTGACTCTAGCTGGGCTAGGAAACTGTAGATTCTAAATGGCATCTCTGTGATGGAAGACTGTATACATAATCAGGATTTCTTTTTTAAAATTTGCCAGTTACACATGAATGTTTCATGGAAAATAAGTCAATTATACAGTTCTCCATTTTTCAAAAAAGCAAAGTGAAGGATTTTTCTTTTACAATATGAGTAGAAAATGGAGCATAATGGGAAGCCAATTTGATCAATTGTTGTTTCTACCTAGGGCATCTATTTCTTTGTTGTTCACTTGAGTTGTTTTTTTTTTATTGTCAACAGATCTGATGCGGGCAGAACTGTTTCCATTTATTCTGTGGTCCAGCCATATTTTTAATAATGCCCCCCTTTTAGTCTCAAAAGTATTCAAACTTAGGCAACAAATTCTGAGATCATCCTGCTTTTACATATATAGATACCTTTTGATTTTCAGGCAGGCATAACATTTTAAAATGATAGCATATAGAAAATAGATTAGGATTTTAAAAGATGTAGAAATTTGCTTTTTGAAACTCATACCACCAAATCAAAATCATCCACAGTACCCTAGAGAAGCTCACCCAGACACTTCGACAGTTTCAGGAACTAATTTATGACATAAAGACTCTACAAAGGAAATTCTTGTGTTTTCATATTTTATTCTTAAATTATTTCAATGAGAATGCTTATATTTTTTTTCTACAAGAGGAGGACAAGTGAATTTCCCTTTTCTATACCTTTTCTTAATCCATATATGAATTAAGGAGCATCTTGAAAATGTGATTTTCAATGTGCAGTAAGAGGTCATTTCAACCTACTGAAACACAGAAGTGGTTAAAGTAAAAGAGGAAGGATGATGAGAAGAGGAGGTGAGCTTAAGAGCACTCTGACTAGAGAGCTGACCTGCAGTTGGGATCAGTAGTGTTTTTGTCTCAGATCTATGCTTTTTTTCATTTAATATTCATGCAAAGTTGGGATCATGACTTCACTGTTAGTTTTTAGTTTAAAAGCAATTGAAAGCCAGTTTTACCTTCAAATAACAGTAGAAGGTCCAGCATGGTTCATGCCTGTAATCCCAGTGCTTTGGATGGCCAAGGCGTAAAACTTGCTTTAGGTCAGGAGTTCAAGACCAACTTGGGCACCATAGTGAAGCCCTGCCTCTTCAAAAATAAAAACTTTAAAAAATACTTGGGTGACGTGGCATACTCTTGCAGTCCTAGCTACTTGGGAGGCTGAGGTGAGAGAATCACTTGAGCCTGGGAGTTTAAGGTTACAGTGAACTATAATTGTACCACTGTACTCCATCCTGGGCAATAGAAAGAGAGAGAGAGAGAGAGAGAGAGAGAGAGACCCTATCTCTAAAAATAATAATAATTTTAAAAAGCATCTTTTCAGTCACAGCAGAAAGATAGCTGTATAAAACCCACTGTAATCTAACTTACTTGATTATACTATAGTTACTGTACTCAATGTCTTAATTATAAGAACTAAAATCAGATTGAACTAGAACAGTATTTGGGGGTAAGTCTATAGTGGGCCTCTATAGTTTGATCTATTCAAGTTACTGTCCTTCCATCTCTGGGACCAGCCCTGCCACCTGGAGGCTAGAGGAAGACCGGCACCTAGTGCCAGCAAGTTATCCTCCTTTCTGTCCTAATTGTTTCATTCGAGTACAGACATCTGTCCCAAACTGAGCCAACCTGAGACCTCGCTTGGGATTCCTCATACTGTAATTGAAAAAGAATTAGTATCTATCAGTTGGAGAGGTCTATGAGATATGAAATGTGTGAGCTGCCAGTGTCATGTGACAGCAGTTGTCTATAGGTCTCAAGAATGAAGCTAGAACACAGAAAGAAATAGAATCAAACTGGAGGGAGGATAAAACAGGATTTTCTCACTGATTCCAGGTTTTCTGAAGAGCGGTTGTTTCTCTGTCCATGCCACTTCTTTTTTTTTTTTTTTTTTGAGACAGAGTCTCACTCTATTGTCCAGGCTGGAGTGCAGGGGCACGATCTCGGCTCACTTCAACCTCAGCCTCTGGGGTACAGTGGCTCACACCTGTAATCCCAGCACTTTGGGAGGTCAAGGCAGGCAGATCACTTGAGGTCAAGAGTTTGAGACTGGCCTGGCCAACATGGTGAAAAAGCCGCTCATTCTTTAGCTCTTTCTTGAACTCAGTGATCAGTAAAGTCCCTCCCATGGCCTAAATGAGTTTGAGTTTGAGTCCTGATGAGCAAAGCACCAGTATGATCTCAGCTGCAGTTGTACTGTCTTTAAAAAATACCTACTATTAGACAGAATAGCGGCATAGGCAATTTTTTAATGTTAGTATACAGAACAGCCAAGTGTAAGTTCTAGAGAAGAGAAGAAAGATGATATTAAGAAAGAAAGAATGAAAATGCAGGAAAGTCATCTACTGCCAGCACAAAGAAAAAAGATGGTTATTTTGAGGTTTGGTGCTAAGAGGAAAGCTCTTAAAATTAAATGGAGGTAAATTGATGGTTATAAAAAGTAGCAGAGAATGCAATTAGAGAGGAATTTTAGAGAATTTGTTTTGAGTGAACCAAAGCGCCTATCAACCATTTTTCATATTATAGTAATTAAAAGAAAAGGCTGTGTTTTAAGTGTGTGATATAATCGGGGCCCAATTAGGTTTAAAATACAGTCATGCATCCCTTAAGGATGGGGATACGTTCCGAGAACTGCATCGAATTAGACAATTTCATCATGCAAACATCACAGAGTGTACTTATACAAACCTAGATGGTGTAGCCTACTACATACCTGGGCTAATTGGTATAGCCTAGTGTGCATAAGCTGCTAACCTGTTCAGCATGTTACTATACTGAATACTGTAGGCAATTGTAACACAATCATAAGTAGTTGTGCATCTGAACATATCTACACATAGAAAAGGAACAATAAAAATATAGTATTATAAACTTGTGGGATCACTGTCATATATATGGTCTGTCATTGATTGAAAAGGTCTTATGGAGCAGATGACTATGCAAAAATGTTTGGGCCAGGATAGGTTAAATCAGGCTCCATAATATACAATTACAATGTCTCAGAGACTCAAGAAAACAAACATTCAGTTCTTTCTGTGGGTCCAGGACAGATGCATATCAACATGTGCTGGAGAAGGGAAGGCTAGAGAGTCTTGCACTGTCAATTAAATGCTTTTGTCAAGATGTAACATCACTTCCGTGGACATAGTTGCTGAAACAAGTTACATGGCCATGCCAAGCTTTGAAAGCAACGGGAAGTATAAACTTTCCATGTCCCTGAAAAAGCTAAACTGGAAATAGTGGCAAGAATGTCTACCACAATAGAATTATGGACAGAAAACCTGGAACGCTAGGTCAGAATATCAGATTTTCCACTTCTTAGTTCTCAATCTGCTGGGTTTCCCACTGGGCAAGTTTTGCTTTGAGTTGAAAGCGAATTAACACCTCTAGTTTATGTGGATTCTCTAAGGCCTGTTTTTCTACCTGTAGGAAGGATGTAATCATGATTCTCAGTTCTACTGTTGTAAGGATTAAATGCAACTTGACAGCACTATTCAAATATAACATAGGTAATAGTGGTAATATTTGTTTTTTTAATCCTCCAACTTCCAATTTATCTTGAAACACTATTTTTTTGATTGATTGTTCATATAGTGCTACTTTAACATGTAAAAACATCCTGTTTAAAAAAAAAGATACATTAAGTAACAAATGACCTTAAATAATATTTAAAGCCATAAAATTTCTTCATTACTTATGATATCTGATATCAAATATGTTTTTGCTTCTCATTCAAGCAGCTTAGAAATTGTGACCTTCTTCATAAAAGGCTGACTTTCATTAATTAAAAAGCATTACGTATATCCTTAGAGTTTTTGTGTGCTGAATTACATTTTCTAAATGTACACATTTCTTCTTTAATTTCAGTTTCACAATAAGAAGGAAAATTAGTTCTTTTTTTAGAAAGGTATTTTGCTGGTTTCCTTAAGATACTTAAGTATACATTCCTCAGTACCGCAAATGTCAAAATACAAAATATAAATATTGTTTACCTAACATATATGTAAATTTTAGATTGTTTTTTTCAAAGTTTATTTTAATTATGATAGAGATATAAATGAGGCAAACTATTATGTCTTCTTTGAATTCTCAGTAGGAAACTTTTGCTCAGTTTCAGGCAGTTGTATTTTGCTATGAATCATTAAGAAAATTTCCACTGATCTGTGACATAATATTTTAATCTCCTGGGGCTTTCTAACTTGATTTATAATGTTGAGGTTGAAAGACTAATTTCAATAAGGCATTAAAATTACATATAAATGTTCTTTAATTAAAAAAATAAGCAGACAAATTTATAACAAGCACTTCGTCATACAAGAGAAATTAGGTAAGGGAAGTGGACTCTTGTAGATGATTTAGATAAACCAAGAGAATTAGATTATGTGGATAATGGCTTCACAAAAGATGTCTTCTATACACCCAAATATTTCTCCTTTTCTATAATTTTCACTTAGAAAAAAAATCACTCCTGACACTTGACTAAAGTGTGCTTTTTCATTGCCCCTTTTCTTCTGATTTCTAACTCAGATTACCCATCTTACTCATTTTGCTTTCCCCATCAGCATTTCTTTCTTTCTTATTTTTTTGTCTTTTGAGATGGAGTCTTGCTCTGTCACCCACGCTGGAGTACAGTAGAGCGATCTTGGCTCACTGTAATCTCCAATCCCCAGGTTTAAGCCATTCTCCAGCCTCAGCCTCCTGAGTAGCTAGGATCGCAGGTATCCGCCACCTCGCTCAGCTAATTTTTTGTATTTTTAGTAGTGACAGAGTTTCACCATGTTAGTCAAGCTGGTCTGGAACTCCTGACCTCAGGTGATTCCCCCGCCTTGGCCTCCCAAGGTGCTAGGATTGCAGGTGTAAACCATGTGCCTGACCTCCTTCAGCATTTCTGATCTCTTCTAGTGACTCTTCCTTCTTGACTACTGCTGTGTTTAATTGATTTTCCTCTCTCCAAATATTTTCAAAGGCAAATATCCTGAGGCATTTTTAAATTCAAATAATTTCATTTTTAACCATTTAAAATAAATCTATGTGATCGGTGTCATATTACAGATTTTTCTAGTCCTCCATCATCTTCAGAGTGGCATTTATATCTAATTTTAATATAATTTATGGCAGTTCACAATTATTCATGTGGAAGTACCTGGAAATCACAGTGGTAAAGTACAGTCTTCTTAATTTTGATATTAATTCCTTTGGTGCTGACCTCTAGAACTTTCTGCAATGTCATAAATGTTCTGGCTGGGCACAATAGCTCACACCTATAATCCCAGCATTTTGGGAGGCCAAGGTGAGTAGATCACAAGGTCAGGAGATCAAGACTGTCCTGGACAACATGGTGAAACCCCATCTCTACTAAAATATAAAAAAATTAGCCAGGCGTGGTGGTGCATGCCTGTAGTTCCAGCTACTCGGGAGGCTGAGACAGGGGAGTCACTTGAACCCAGTCAGCTGAGATCCCTCCACTGCACTGCAGCCTGGCTACAGAGTTAGACTCTGTCTCAAAAAAATAAAAATAAAAAATAAAATGTTCTATACCTGCTCTGTCCAATACAGTAGCCATTGGCCATATATGGTTATTGAGCACTTGAAATTTAGCTAGTGCAACTGAAACACTGAATTTTTAACTTATTTTCATTTTAATTACGTTTAATACAAGTAGCCCTATGCTGCTAGTGGCTGCCATATTGGACAGCACAGGTAGATAATGAGCAAGGATTAATGTGCTTCCCTGCTTAAGCATAACTTGACCCCTAACAAGCAGCTTTGATTCTATTACCTAACTGTATTGATGGAGGCCACGTTCTGTTTTCATCCATCTTTCCATAGGGAAACCTCCAGAAAGACCTGGAAAGGAAAGTGAAAAATTTATATATAGGTCAATTAGTGAATTACCAAATTTAGAAAGTGCCATCTCCTCCGTGAAGCCACTGCCAACCCTTCTAGAATTCCCTTTCCTGGGCCTCCTGCAGGGATCTCTTCCCTTTTCTCATTCCCATGGAAGTTTAGGCCACTCTCATGGTTCTTGTCAAATTCTACCCTGTATTACTGTTATTTGTGTACCTGGAGTATCCTTTTCTAGACAGTTTGAGGGTAAAATTCAGAACAGAAGTCTGGCTGATTTTGGCATCCCTCAGAGCGCCTAGCATAGGAGCTTAAACAATAAATGTTGCTCAAGGAACATGAAATGTCTGTCTTCCTGTGGAAGTGAACATTCTGATGGTGACTATCAGTTGGAGGTCTCCCAGAGTCTCCACTGTGTGGCCAGAACTCAGATAAAATGCATGGCCTCAGCCTGGAAAGGTTACCTTTGATTTCTATCCACAAGTGGCTTTGGTGAACTCTGACTTCATACTCATTTGACACAGCCTTCCGCTGTGACCAGTTTGAATATTTCCTTTACTTTGTTCTGTTTCCTCCTTTTGCCATTTTTGCCTCTAAAACTCACAGCACTGTGATGAGTCTTTGGCTTCTAAAGCAAATCACTTTTGTTGCAAGGGCTGTTGTCTTTTAATTCATATTTTTACAAAGTGTTACAGTAAGCTAGCAGTGACCACTAGGACTTATTAGAGGAAACACCATTATATTCTCTTTATTATTCAATCTTCAGTGTCTAAAAAACAATCCGCAGCAGTTATGATTTGGGGAAGCTGCGGTGTAATTAGAAAAACAACGACGTGGTGAACTGAAATGTTGCAGGCCATAGTGGACAGGTGAACACACATTGTTGCACTGCTTCTCTTTGTTAATGGCCACAGCACACCAGGATTACAAATGCAGTCGTATTTCCATGCTGGTCTCTGCACTGTCTCTGTTGAACATCTGTGTGCTGAGAATTATCCACACTATGTCTCCTTGACCTGTTTCATATGAACTGTTCTGGACGTAAATTTTTTTTTTTTTAGCCACTAAATCTAAGTTCAGGGTGTGAATCACAGCTGGGTGATGATAGGTAATTGGATAGGGAACTTACTAGGGGCATGAGAGCATCAGAGATCCCAAGTTCTCAAAGGAAATACTTTTTTCAATAAAAGGAAAGTTATAATGGGAGGAGATTTTTTATTTTATTTTCCTGGAGAAAGCAAGTAGATTTTTCAAAGAAATTTTGTTTCAAAAATAGGCCAGATGTTTTAACAAAGTGCCTAAGATTATGAAGCCGAATAGTAAATCTTACTATTTTCTCAACACTTAATGGATCTTTCAAAAGCTTACGTTATGGGAATTGGATATGTAAATATGTGTATCCGTCCTTCACCATGGGATACTTTACTGTGATGGAGATGACAGTAGTTAGCAGCTACAGGTCTTTCATGTGTAATGACTCAATACGAGTTTAGAAACTGAAACTGGGAAACTGACATTTTTCAACACCACAGCACTGTCTTTCAGAGCGAATACTTTTAGGTTTATAGGTGTAATATGCAATCTCCTTTGTGAAAGGATAATATTTTGGCCCAATTATAGAAAGAAGTTTCTTTTACCATGCATATTATCAAAGTGTTTGCATTTAAAAAACAGAACAAAGGTAAAATGTATAGTTGTCTCACAGTGAGCAGACTCCAAACATGGAGTGAAGTGAATAGAAATTAGCGATTGAGGCTGGGCACAGTGGTTCACGCCTATAATCCCAACACTTTGGGAGGCCAAGATGGGCAGATCATGAGGTCAGGAGTTCAAGACTAGCCTGACCAACATTGTGAAACTCCTTCTCTATTAAAATACAAAAATTAGCTGGGTGTGGTGGTGTGCACCTGTAATCCCAGCTACTCAGGAGACTTAGGCAGGAGAATTGCTTGAACCCAGGAGGTGGAGGTTGCAGTGAGCCGAGATTGTGCCACTGCACTCCAGCCTGGGCAACAAAGTGAGACTCTGTCTCAAAAAAGAAAAAAAAAAGAAGAAAAAGATAGTATAGATTGCTAATGGAATTTTAATAAATAGTAGACAGAAAGTACTCTCTTAGATTTATTCAACAACATGTCCATTCTTGGCCCTGGCCTTGGTATAGCAGCGTTGAACCAAACAAAATAGGCATTGAATTGGTAAATGGAAGATATCAAAGTGCTTCACATAGGTTTCGGTTCTCTCAGTAAAAATTTGTGTAACTTTTAAATAAAATTATTGATATGGATGATTCAGAAACTAAAGATTTCTAGCACTATTAGCACTCGATTTATCATACATACTGTAATGTCACGCAGAATTCAAATTACCCCAGAGAATCCCATATCTCTTAGCTTTATGATGTCTTCAAATAAAGAAACAAACATAAATTGCCTTAAAAACAGAGAATTTCAAATGAATATGTATTTCTCCAAATTTTCTGAGTCTTGCCTAGATGAGCTAATTCTTTCTCAGTCCTTATACCTCTTTTTCTATGGATTTGGTACTAGAATAAATAGTTAGCATTTGGTTTAAAAACAGATAGTTTGGTAAATAATTGACCTAAGGATTTCGTTTGGCTCTAAGAGTAAAATAAGTCAACAGTGACACAGATGTTGAAAAAAACATGGAATCTTACATAGCATTAACAGAAGTATCATCTCCAGATGTTCTGATGATATTCTGGAAATACAAAAAGAACCTTGACAAAATAATGAGTTTCCACAGGAGGGGTGACCAAAAGGGTGAGGGATTTGTTAGACTTACACAAGTAATGATTGATAGAACTGGGAATACAGAGCTCAGGAAAATATAAATCTAGGTGATTATACTTTCTTTCTTCATCTCTCTCTAGCTTATGAATGAGAGAATAGACTTACTTTATGTGGTCTCAACAGGCAAAATAAGACCAATGTTTGGAAGATAGAGGTAAGCGGATTCCAACTTTATATACGGCCGACCTTTGAATAAGGGCTTAACTGTGAAGGTTCACTTATATGAAGATTTTCTTCTGCCTCTGCCACTCCTGAGACTGCAAGATAATCCCCTCTTCTTCCTCCTCCTCTTCCTCATCCTAGTCAATGTGAAGATGAAGAGGATGAAGATCTTTCCAATGATCCATTTCCACTTAAAGAATATATTCATTAATACATGTTCTCTTCTTTATGATTTTCTTTCTTTAAAATTTAACTTTTAAGTGCAGGTTTGTTATATAGGTGAACATGTCATGGGGGTTTGCTATATGGATTATTTCATCACTCAGTTATGAAGCCTAGTACCGATTAGTAATTTTTCCTTATCCTCTACCTCCTCCCATTCTCCACCCTCTGATAGGCCCCAGTGTCTGTTGTTCCATTCTATGTGTCCATGAGTTCTCATCATTTAGCTCCCACTTACAAGGGAGAATATGCGGTGTTTGCATTTCTGTTCCTGCATTAGTTTGCTAAAGACACTAGCCTTCATTTTCTTTTTTCTAGCTTCCTTTATTGTAAGAATACAGTATATAATATAGATACAACCCACAAAATATGTGTTAATTGACTGTTTATGTCATCTGCAAGGCTTCCAGTTAACAGTAGGCAATGAGGAGTTACGTTTTTAGGGAGTTAAAAGTTATACTTGTATTTCTAACATTACAGGGAGTCGGTTCCCTTAACCCCTGCATTGTTCAAGGATCAACTGTAGCTGAGGTTATCTACACGTCAAAGGTGATAAATGAATAAAAGGTGATACATTTTTGTTTGGTTGTTTGTGTGCTTGTTTGTTTGTTTGCTTTTAGATAGTTTAGATGTCAGTGAGAGTGTCCCAGTGGAAATTGCCTGTGATTTCATGGAAGGTGTTCATAAATTGGGAGATAGGTTATATTTTATAGTCCACATTCTCCTAATTCTAATATTCTATTCGATTTTTAAATAGTTTTCTATTTATTATTAACTTCAGAAAATATTTTTTATTCATTTGATTAAGCTTAAAAGCAAAAGAAAAATCTAGGCAGATATCATTAAAATAGAGTCAGAGAATATTTGGCAAAACATTCTAAAACAACTGGAATCATTTCTAAGTTTGAGTAGGAAAAAGAAGGTAAAAGCCAACCATATTTCTGTATATGTGGTCATAATTCAAATCATACCATTAAAAATTTACTTTATACAAGTATATTTTTATCTCAGAGCCCTTTTAGTTATTTGTACCAGATCCCTGAACAGCTCTAGATTTGGGGTGTGGGCTGAGAAATTACAGATGAGAGAGCCAGATGTGAGCAAAGCAGGGGTCTTGGTTAAATGTCGCCAGAAGTATGCAGAAGTCAGGCAGGCAAGGAGAGGCTAAGCAAAACTATGAGAGACTGGTAAGATCGCCTGGATGCTCCGAAGCCATGAAGAAATCCATGAAGCAAGACTCAGTGAAGAACATTTCTGCTGTGACCCGCAAGTGGAAGCAGGGAGTGCAAGAGAAGCGCGGCGGCAACCCTGGGGCTCCAGTCCCACCACTGCTCCAGCCGTGCTGGCTGCCAGGTACTTGGCACATTGTTTAATACCAGGAATTCATAGGCCTGCATTATTATTAAAATATTTCATGATACCAAAGTCCTGCTGAGGATAGTTTTCCACAAGCAGCTGAGGATCATGTCCTGCTATGGTTTTCGATGACTGATTTTTTCCCTCAAATCCCCCACGTTGCAATTGGTGCCAGGCTTTAACATAAACCCTGCAGATAACTATGGTGTCAGGATGTCAAAGGAGGCAACCTCTGCCCTTAAATAGGGTGCCATGCTGCACTTTTACTTGAATCTCGGCTAACTTTTCACCCAGTGTTTTCTCAGTATGTAGAATCAGACAGAAAACAAAAATCTTGGGATTAAAGAAAAGGAAACTTAAGACTCCACTGGTTTCTCATTAGCTGATTTCATTCACTGCTTCAATTTAGAACTCATCAGTACTTGTATAGTTTGCTTGCCCAGACTATGTTCAGAGCCTCTTCCTCACTCTTCTCCTTTCAATCACCCTTTAAGCTGCCCTCAGTCGGTGCTTAAAGCCTAGATGTAACTATGCCACTCCTTTGCTAAAACTCATGCGAGTCTCCTCCTTATTTGGGATCGGATTAGGCTTCTTAGCAAAGCAATCAAACAGCATATCTCTGCCACCCACCAGTCACAGTTACTCCAGACTTTACTCATGTTATGCAAATATAGCACACAGGTTAACACCTTTGTGTTTATTTGTTTATTTTGTTCTTGCTGGTTTCTATTCTTGGAATACCTTTTCCTTCTGGCCTTCTTACCTCTATCTTTCTCCCCTGCCTTTCTGTTGGATGACATATACCTTCTCCTTCCCAACTGAACAAACATTTATGTTTTCTAGGAAACTGTCCCTAAATTTAAAACATTAATCATTAACTCCTTCATGTTCCCGTCTATATCTCTGTTGATGAACTTGGTCATATTGTAGTTTAATTTTGTTCTGTATGAATTTTTTCTTCCTTCTATACTGTAAGCTCTCTAAGGGTGGGCCAATGTAGTTTCAAGGTCTGGTACTTAGTAGACATACAATAATACAATACAGTTCTGGCACATAATAGATATATACTAAGTAACTTTTGGATGTTATTGAATTTTATCTGTTGGATATTATCATTTCTCAGGTCCCTTTTGTCTCTAAAACTCTGTGATTCTCAGCGGTACTATGGGGATGTAAATATTATTATACAATTCAGATGGAAGTGGCTTCGCTGAACTCTTCTAAGTGGCAACTTAAATTGCCTGTGGCTTGCTAAATAGGAAAGCCAAGTCCAGAAACTACATAATTCTGGGTCAGCTTAACATTTATCGGGTTTTCAAAGTCTATGTGGCTTTTGGTTGTTTAAAGGAACTACTGGTTTTGCCCATCTAGAATTTAGTTATGGTTTTTGTGGGGCATCTTGATAGAAATAGCCATGGGAGCATACAAGGAGAGAGAGTGTGCATGTGTTTTGTGAGATTTTCCCACTTGCTGTTTCCCTGCCACATATTAGTAATGATAAAAACTCAGCATAATCATGGGAGGCCTAGGAGATTATTTGTCCCCTCTAGAAGAATGAATTCCCCCTGAGTGGATATAGTGTCACAATTACACGAAATGAGCTTGGCTAATGTTTATAAACATCTGCTTGATGTTTTATTATTTCATATATTTATTATTTTTAAAAACATTATTAATACTAGAATAACTCTGGAGAGCAGCCTGGAAATGAATGTCACCATTAAAGTAAATATCAGAAAAAGATGATCTTGTGTCAGATTTGAGTGGCCAAGGAAAATAAGATTCAGTCTGATAGTCAGGATACATACATTGAGTCTTAAACACACAGGCATTTATTCCTTCCTCCATCCATGTTCCCTCAAAACAATGGCAAACTCATATCTGACATCAAGTGTTTCCTCTTGGGTTTTGCCTAAGCTCCAGCTTATTATTTCTGGCACCTCTCACATCAGTGCCTAGTGGTTTTAGCAGCAGGATTTGGCCAATAATGGCTCTGGCCAATGGGTGTAACTGGAATTTAGGCACATATGGAAGGGTTCATCTGTTTATCATAGCAGCACCCAGCGGTGGGTCTGTGAGCATTTCCTTTTAAAATTGTTTTCCTGAGAGGTTTGAAGTTTGATCTTCAATTTCCTATTGGCTTAAAATTCATCAGCAGAGACATTTGGCTTTTTAACTAAAATTTTGACTGGCCCAAACTTTCAGAGATACTGTTTAGTGAATATTTCTTTTCACTGGTTTCAGGCAAAAATAAAAGAAAATTTACTTAGACTTAATATTTCTCCTTACTCTTGTGTGATTCAAGTTATTAAGTTCACAAACATTTAGTCATTGTGTCACTTGGAGGGAATGAGCAGTGATCCGAAAGCTCTTGTAAGTTTTCTTAAAAGTTTATACCAAAGCCACTCTGCGCTCTGTGGAATAAGGATTTTATAAGATACTCCTGTTTATAATCTTGACTACGCAACCCTAAATTGACAACAGATTCACTCTTCATTGCCTAAGGACCAAAACTTCTAGGAGGCCAACTGTTCTCATTGACCTGAAAAAAGATTTATATCAATATTTCTCATTAAATACTATAGGAATTTGGCAGAGACATCCCAGTGCATGCGAGTGTAAGCTGTAAGTGTCCTGATGTGTTCATTTCCACCAAAATTCACCATTGTGGCTTTAGTTCCACAAAAAGAATATAAGATCCTTTAAAAATAAAAAAGCAGCCTATATTCTAAATACCTAGGCCTCCCAAGGAGTTCCTGGGTCTCCTGGAAGACTCCAAAAATCCTCTTTTTTTTTTTTAACCACCTAGATCTTGTATTTCCTTAAGATCTTTTATAAGAATAGCCTACTTGTGTATCTCACATTATGAAATGAAAAATTTCCTAAAATAATTAAATTTTTAAAAATGAGAGCTACCGTGTATTGAACATCACATTCTCACTGCACTTCATTCTTTTTAAATTTTAAGTTTATTTATTTTAAATGGACAAATAATATTGTATCTTTTCATCATACACAATGTGATGTTCTAAAGTACATATACACTGTGGAGTGGTTAAATCTAGCTAACTAGCAAATGAATTACCTCACACAGTTATCATTTTTGTGGTAAGAATATATAACATCCACTCTAAATTTTTCAAGAACGCACTATATTATCATTAACTATAGTCACCTTGCTATAAGGTATAAATTTTACCTTGCTGTAAATAAATTTCAAGAGAAATTTATCTAACTGTAATTATGTATCCTTTGACCAATGTCTGCCAACCTCCCTAAGCATTTCAGCCCCTAGTAACTACCATTCAACTCTCTCCTTCCATTCAATCAGTTTTTTGAAGATTCCACATATGCATGAGATCAGGCAGTATGAGTCTGTATGAAAAACAATAAAGAGCTTCCTCAAAAAAACTAAAAACAGAACAACCAAATGTTTCAGCAACCTCAGTATTGGGTATATCTCCAAGGGAATTGAAATCAATTTGTTAAAAGAGATGTCTGCGCTCCCATGCTTATTGCAGCACTATTCACAATAACCAAGATAGGCACTCAACAGAAAATGTGGCACATACACACAGTGAAATATAATTCAGACATAAAAATGTATGAAATCCTGCTATTTGTGACAGCATAGATGAACGTAGAGGACACTATGTTACATGAAATGAGCCAAGGACATTTTCTTTTTATTACTTCATTTCATCCGCATAATAGCCCTATGTGATGGGGGATATTATCCACTTATCTAGCGAATAAGTAATGTGAAAGAATCAGAAACTTCATAAATAACGAAAGGTCATAAAGGCAGGATACTGAGTGACTAAAATTGTAGTGTTTGACTCCAGGTCCTGTTTCTCATCTGCAACATGCAGCTTCCACATATTTAATATATCAATGACCATTTTTGAGATCCAAATCACCATGTGATTTTTGGCCTGTAAGTAAGAATGACTTTGAAGATTTGAGGAACATTCATATAACTAAATTATTTTCATTTCTATTTATTAACAACTTTTTTTTTTAGTAGTGCTTGTCTCTTGCTAGCAATAGATAATATTTATCCTTGAATAGATAACTAATTTTAATAGGCCATTCATTGTATTAAAAGATGCATTTCCAAAAAATGCTTTTTATAATGAATAATCATTTGTACCTTACTAATATATTTATACTGTTTGGATTAATTGTCTAATAACAGTACTAATAACTCAATCCAGAAAAAAATTTTTAAACTTAAACCATTATGATCTTAGAAAATTTTAAAACTCTCGGCCTCTGACGCAGCCGCCAAGACCAAGATGGCCGTGACTCAGTGCCTCCTTGGTCCTGGGCCAAGGAGCCAGTGCTGGTCGTGTCCTTTGTCATCGGGAGCCTTGCTGTAATTCTGCCCCAAATCAGCCCCAACATCAAATACTCCATCATGATCAATGAGGCCACGCCCTACAACTACCCAGTGCCTGCCCGTGATGATGGGAACAAGCCCTATGTGCCCAGCCCCACCCCCAGGATCCCCAGGGCCCCAGCCTGGAGTGGCTGAAGAACCTGTCAGCCGACCGAGGAGGCCCCTCCCACTTCTCCCAATAAAAATGTGAAAACCAAAAAGAAAAAAGAAAAATTGTAAACTCTCTAATTTCAATTTTTATTCCTATTCTATTACAGAGAAATGTAATTAGATGAACAAAAGCAGACTTTCAATCTTAAAATGTTATATTGGAATAAAATCTGATGATGGATTGTCAAAAGGAAATATGAACTCAGAAAGAAAATGGGATAATGTAAATTTTGGGTCTATGAAAGAAGAGATTGTTCTGCATTTTTCAAGTGGATAATGGTCTGTGGGTATCAAATATTTGCGGTATTATTTTCACTTGAATACATTTAAGAGAATGACAGAATAGTACTGAGGAAAATGTTCATGTTTATAATACACTGTTCCTTACATCCTCTAAAGCCAATGGGATGGATGGTAAATTTACAACAACAAGCTCCCCAGGGAGTTAATGCCCATTTTGTAGCATTTCCTGATTTCCAAAATATGAATACTTTCACTTAGCTGGTTTCAAGCTACCAGTAGTTTAACAACTGAATGGCAAGATCTCCAAAAATTAAACAACTGACTCTCACAATCTCTACAAGCCAGTTCCAGTGCATTACTTATTATATCATGAAATATTGAATGTCAAAATAAAAATATGTGAAGCCTACATTATTTTCAAGTTCTTTTGTTTGAAAACCCTTGCCAAAATTTTATGAGAACTTCTTTGAAATTTAGATGACTCTTCAGTCCTATGTACATACTAAACCTCTATTTAAAGCATTCACAGTGGTCTTGTCTTTTCCTTCTGTCATGATTCCTCAAATTAGCTATTCCTAAGAATTACATATGACATTTTGGGAAAAATGCAGTTGTTATGGCCCCACCTCATATGTATTAAATAAGAATTCCTAGTAATAGGACACATCCATGTTTATTTTAACAAGCATCATAGATGATTCTGAGACAGCCAGCCTAGGACTTCTGCTGTCCTGGAAGATACTACCCCATAAGACTGAATTGAGAATAGGAATTGAGATAGAAGCTTTTTCTCAATCTTTCAATGTGAAACAATTAGAAAACCTCAATGGTCTGGTTTTGTACTTTTTTTTTAACTAGAGAGCTGGAAAAAATGTTGTGAGACTGTTTTTTTCTGTACTAGATGAATAATTAGTTCTTGAGTTAAGTTTTGAAGCAACACTTGATTGTGAACAAAGAAACAAGGCAGGCCATTTTCTGGAATGACTGTGAAGAAAGAATGCTTGTGCCTGAGATCTTGACCTGATGCCAAGGAATATGTCTGTGAAGCACTACAGTCCCTAACAATTCTGTTTCTGCACCTTATCCTAGAGCTTCTGCTATGGACTAAATGTGTCCCCCCAAAATTCATATGTTGGAAACTTAATCCTGAATGCAACAGTGTTGAGAGGTGGAACCTTTTGGGAGGTTTCCAGGTCATGAAGAGAGAGCCTTCATGAATGAATTAATGCTGCTTTTAAAAGGGCTTACATCAATGACTTCTCTCTTTTCTGCTCTTCTGCCATGTGAGGACCCAGCATTCATCCTCTCTTGTTCTTCCTTCTTCCACCCTATGATGACACAGGAAGAAGAACCACACCAGGTACTAGTGCTTTGATCTTGGACTTCCCAGTCTCCAGAACTACAAGAAAATGAATTTCTGTTCCTTATAACTTACCCAGTCTCAGGTATTCTGTTATAGCAGCAAAAATGGACTAAGAAAGCCCCTATTCTTACCTCTTGTCAGCTTTTGTGAATTTCCCCAACAATCCAAAATAGGTGAAACTAGGAGGCTGTAAGCATTTAATGAATCATGTATCTGAAAGTGCTTTATAAAAGTTAAGTGTTTTAGCTTACATATTAAGAGAACAAAATCCTATTTTAATCCAAAACGGACATAAAAGAGCAGCAGCCAATGTCCTCCCTTAGAAGTATATCTCCGAGTTCCAGGCTCAGCATTCTCTGGGACCCACAGTGTGATCATTCATTGTTTGGCAAGAGCAGAGCTGTTGTGTGGGAAAGTCAGCTGTGAAAATGACTAACTATGAGGTCCTTGGGATTCTTTTCCATGACTGCACAGAACTCCACCACTGTAACTGGATATAAAGGTTCAGTCCTGGGCTGGCCTGTGCTTTTCTAGGTCTTAGGATCTCACCTGTGGTGTCCCCCATTATACAGGACCTTAGTTGTGTGTGTTCTCACTATTTTCTGTGTCTGTGGATAATAATGACTCCCTCAAACTCCTAGTATTAGAAGAGAAATGTATCTGTTTCAAAGAGAAAGCTTTGAAGAAGAGCACTGCCTTCTCCCACTCCCACTTTTTTAGATTATCGCTGGTCCCTGCAGTAGGCTTTCCAGTAGGCAGTCCCAGTAATGAATCCAAATACAGGACCAAAGATGGTCTAAATCCTTCCTGAGTGTGAGAATTGTTCCTCCACTACTGCTCAGAGTAGCAGATTGCCTCAGGGGACCAAGAGCTGCCAGTTGGATGGGGCTTTCCACTTGAATTTCCTCTGTTACTCCCAGGAGGCCCTTGCAATATAAAGTGTGCACTCAGTATCATTATAGGAGGTTATATTCTTGTTCAGGGCATATTAAAGCACTTGTGTGAGCAATTACTATTAGACATTTCCTGCTGAGACATTCCCAGGTGCTGGAGAAGTTGACTTATTTGCTATGAGAAAACACATTACTCACTTTAATAAGTGCAGTGTCTTTTGTCAAGCTAAATTTCTCATGAAGTGTTAAAAACATACAGAAAATCACAGATAATATAACTAACATCCACTATGCTACAGATACAATAAAATGTTACAGATACAATAAAGCATTTCAGATTTAATTGGAAGGCCTGGATAGCCCTTTTTGGTCCTATTTACATCTCACTCTCTCAGAAGGAGCCATTCCTCTAAAGTTGGTCTGTTTCTTTGTTATGCACGAATTTGTATTTTTATTATATGCATGTGTTTCCATAAATAATATGAAATGATGCATGTTTTGAAATCTCATATATATGGAATATACACTTTTAAAATATGTGTCAGTCTGCACTTTTTCCATGATACTTTTGAAAACATTTATATGTACATTATATAATGTTATATAACTCAATTTTTCTACTATAAGTATATATATACTTCAATTTATTTATTTTAGCTTTTTTTCTAGTTTTTTACTGTCATAAGAAATTGTAAAATGAGCCTTTTTTGTACATACCTTCTTGTGTATATAGGGTGGAAATTTCTCTAGTTTTTTTTTAACCTAGAAATGAAATTGCCTGGTCAAAGCTCATTGTTGTCAGGTCAAGTTTACTGTCATGATCTTCCAGTGTGTTGTCTTCCAAGAGCTTTAAAGTCCACTTTGCAGTTAGGGTTTTAATCCATCTGAAATTAATTTTCTGTTTTGTTGAGGCAAGAATCATTACTAACATGGAAAATCATTTGCCCTAGCAACTTATTGACTAGCTCATCCTTTTGCCACTGATTTTACTCTACTTCTGTTGTGTACTAAATTTCCAAATTTCCCAGTTCTCTATTTTCCACTGTTCTTCCACTTCAGTGCCAATACCACATGGTGTTAATTACTTTGATTGTATAAAGAGATTGAATATATTATAGTAACTTATTCTTTTTCATAACTCTCTTAATTATTCTTGGCTCTTTATTGTTCCATATGAATTTTATCATCATCTTTTGAAGTTGTGCACATTTCCTACTAAGGTTTTTACTGGAATTGTAGTGAACTATAGATCAATTTTAGGAGACCTAATAACTTCAAATAGTGGAATTTCCTATGTATGCAGGGCTTCTATTATGTATTTCAATATTATTTTATAATATCTTACACCATAGTTTGTGGATTTATTCTATGTACCTCAAATTTATTGTTTCTTTCCTCATCACCAGAATTTATTTCACTGCTCAGAAATAGACGAATACTTTCAATCTGAGCCTTGTGTCATTCTTCAATTTAGAGAAATTTTATTATTCCTTATTTTTTTGTCTTGGTTCTCTCTTTTGGAAATTTCTTTTAGACATATGTTGAAATTCTTTTTCTTTTTTTTTCTGAGACAGAGTCTTGCTCTGTGGTCTGGGCTGGAATGCAGTGGCATGATCTCTGCTCACTGCAACCTCCACCTCCTGGGTTCAAGCGATTCTCCTGCCTCAGTTGCCCAAATAGCTGGGACTTACAGGCACGAGTCACTGAGCCCAGCTAATTTTGTATTTTTAGTAGAGTAAGGGGTTTCACCATTTTGGCCAGGCTGATCTTGAATTCCTGACCTTGAGTGATACTGCCTGCCTCAACCTCACAAATGCTGAGATTATAGGTGTGAGCCACCATGGCCAGTGCAGATGTTGAATTTCTTATGCTAATACTTCATGTCTCAGTCTTTCAAGCTTTTTGTCATTTTTGTTCTATGTTTTAGAAGACTTTCTTTACTTTATCTTCCAAATTATGAATCTAATTCTCAGCTATGTCCTTTCCTGAATTTGGTCCATCTTTGGATGTTTTTATTTCAGTAATTATACATTTCATTTCAAAGAATTATATCTCCTACTCTGATTGCAAGCTTCTCTTCTTTTATGGATTAAATGTTCTCTTATATTCCTGAGGGTACTATTCAGAATACTTTTAAAGTTCCCTTATGTTCTTTTATAATTTACTTTTCTATCATCAGATATTGTTTGTTAATCTTGGTTTTTGTCTTTTCCTGATTGCTTTTCTTAAATACCTGTTGTCTCTTTGAATGAAAACTAGCCTGATTGGGATAGGTAGTGTGACTATGGATTTTTCCAGTTGTCAGAATATAGGACTTGACCAAACACTACCTCATCCAATTTCCAACATAAACAGGTCCATGCAGTACAGCATTTCGTTCACTCTCCCTCTGGGTCCAGTTGTTTTTCCCCCAGCTTTCTGTGATTGCTATAGAGATCTAAGTTGCGTACTGGCTAAAAACACAGACCTACACAGCTCCCTGAGCATATATCACGGCTATGCTACGCTTTAGCTGTGTAATCTTGGGCAAGTCACTTGACATCTCTGTTTCTCATTTAAATGGGGAAAGTAGCAGAGTCCACGCTACAGGGTTATCATAAAGATGAAATAAATCAGTGCCTGGAAACTGCTTGAAACAGGGCCCGACACATAATAGGTGCTTTATAAGCGTTAGTACTGCTTGTAAACTATGTTATTATCTCCATAATAGCATAAATTAGAACTCAGCATTTTTAAAAGAAGATTTCCCTAAGAGGACTTCCTCCTCTTTTTAGAGAGCAGTTTTAAGGTTATTGACCTATTTGAAAACAGTGCAGCTGAGTGGGAGAGTGGAAAGTAGCAGTAGAGACAAAACTGCTATGAGCGTCTTTAATTCTTTCCTTTGAAGTATCACTGAAACCTTGGGTAGTTTTCTTCTGTGTGGTATTGTGGTCCCCACTTTCTCCATTCTTATTCTCTCTCATCTATCAATTTACTGTTAATGTTTTAGAAATTTTTCAAATTTTCTGCTATATTGATTTTAACCTTCTTCATTTCTTAGTAAAGTTGTAGATTTATCCTTCACTAAAAATTTTCATATCATCTCAAGAATTCCATTGCAGAAACTGAGATACAAAATTATGTGTGCTCCATAACATTTATCCAAATGGCGTCTTTCAGATTTTGCAAAGAGAAAATTGTGAGTGACCTTGGTGACAGCAGGTTTAATGGATTGGTGGAAAGAACGCAAATTTTAGTGGGTTGAAGAGTGAGTCGTAGATATTGAAGCCACTGTAGCAAATGGCCTGGACAATAGGACCATTTCCAAATTCCATTATCATTTGAGCTATTTGGCATGTGACACGTATATGCATATAATAGATGTAGTGGAAGTATCGTATGATACTTCAGAGGAACTGATAGCGTGGAATACAGCATGTGTTTGGTAACTGTGAAAATGCAGATCTCATGTACAGAGAGTACAGGATTCAAGAAGCCAGAGGCTCTGGTTCCAACAGCTGTTCAAACAGATTTGTTAACTTGCCTTGAGTAAATTACTTAACCTTGCCTATGGATTATTATTTCCTGTCCCGTCCCTTGCTCACTGGAGTTGCTCTATGAGGACTTATAAGCAAAGCACTCATATTTTTTATAGATAAATGTGCACATATATATATATATATATATATATATATACACACATACACACATATATATGCATACACACACACGTATAAAATCTTTCAAGGGTATACATTGATAGATCTCTAATTGCTCATTTCCCCTCTGAAGATGTGTTCTCCACTCCAGTGTTTCTGCATGGTCCGTGGACGACCTACTTTATAATAACCTGGGTTTCACTGTTAAAAAGATTTCTGAGGTGCTGCCCAAGCCTACTGAGTCAGAACTTCTATGGGTGGGCCTAATAATCAGCATTTTTCAAGTTCATGAGTGAATATTACCCACACGAAGGTTGGAGTACCACCACTTTAGTGTGGGAAGTTCTATATGGCTGTCAACAAAAAAGCAGACTCATGTCAGGTTACATTTATTCCCACGTCAAAGGACAACTACTGTTTCAAATAGGAAACTGATTTTTTAAAGAGCATAATTAGGATGCCCTTCAATGACAGCAACCAAATTTGAGGAGGAAAATTGGCTTGGTCTA
This sequence comes from Cacajao melanocephalus, assembly GCA_963573385.1. NCBI lineage: Eukaryota > Metazoa > Chordata > Mammalia > Primates > Pitheciidae > Cacajao > Cacajao melanocephalus. The sequence continues at coordinate 11,157 of CAUYLG010022620.1, read as the reverse complement.
TAACATACATTTGCTGATGATCATATCAAAATGTTGGAGATTGTTTTACATTTCTTTCACCTTAATGTTGGAATTTGCTGCTATCACCTCAGAGTTCTCAAGGCAAAATTTGAGTTTGGGACATCATTGAGCCCTCTTGTTTCCCTGATCTCCCTTCACAGAAGGGACTAAGAAGTAACTCAAGAAGTTCTCTAGATCCTTCCATATATCATTGTAGACAAACGATAAAAAGAAGAAAACCACTCTGGCCAACCAAAACTTGTGTAAGAGGCCCAGCCCTAGAAACCTTTTCAGGAACTGCCAACAATTCTAATGGGACTTTTTAGTTTAAGAAGCCTGGAGACTAGAACTACATAGACGCAGAAGAAATCTTGTTAACTGTCATCAGGTTAATCATTCGGCCCAGCGCTCTTTAACTGAGAGCTGCTTTGCCCTCCTCCTCTTCTGCATGCCACAGTGCCTGAGTCCACGTTCGGCCAAGTGCCCTCCCCGGGCACTAGAAGCACCAGCAGATTCGCCAAGTTCCTCCCTTTCCTTTTCCTTGCCCCTGCTCTCTAACTTTTGTGTGAAACACTCTTAACTACTTGACCCATGCTCTGAAGGTCTTTCAGTCTTAACACTGAAGCAAAAGCAATAAATTGAATATCTGTTTGTCTTGGTGAAAATTTTTCTGTCATTGATGTCCTAATTTTAGTTCTAAAACAATTGATTTTTCTATATCAAATAACTGAAAAGTCTCATTTATACTAAATGAGAAGTTTCTTTGAAATAATGATCATTAAATGTGTGTTTTTTTAAATTCTCATGGAATTTGCATTCCACTAACCATTGTACTTAAATTCTCTTTCACTAGAAGGATTAATACAGTGTTGATAGAAGAGAACTTAGTACCTCTTACCTCTTTGGCTTCTTGTCGAAATTCTTAAGAAAAATGCGAATGAGATGAGTATGTTAAAAAAATCCCTGTCTGAATCAAAGCCAAACAGTTCTCTACATGATCATTATTATACAGGAAATAATTACCAAACATGTTGAGCCATGGAACATTGCAAGTCTTATTTCTTTAAGGTGTCTACTAGAGATAGATGAGGAAAATCCCTAAACACACTGAAAATAAGGGTGATTGTTATTATAGGCAAACATCAAATGAATTTCTCAGTCATCTGGGAGCTTCTACATAGGTCTAAATCTGAGAACACATTAGTTAACTGAAGAGCTAAATGTCCATTAAGTATGAACTTCGATTTTGTTTCCAACAGGACAAATATTAGCTAACAGGGACTTGATTTCAACATTTTCCCAGGAGTTATTCAGAAGTAATGAAAAAGCAGCTACTTTTATTCAAAGCAAAGCATAGAGTTGAAGAGTGGGTCATTTCAATGCTGAATACTAACCTGTAATAATTAGCAAAGTTTAACATCTGAATGAATCACATCTTTGCTTTCATTTTTCGGTAAAGGCAATGAGACCTTAATGAGTCTCTGTGCATAAATGAGTTCTTTAGTCAGTCCCCCCACCTCTCCCAAGCTCTTACTCTCCTCTTCAACTTTTCAGTAAAGGTTTTGGGGCTTTCCACTGTTCATGTGTAATCTCTATTGGATAATGGGCCACTGAGAGGGAAAAAGGTACAAATTCAGTCAAATTGTCAGGATGCTTGCCAAGACAGTATTGAAAACACCCAGTGTTTACCTGGCTCTTTCTGTGACAAATTGCATTACAGTGTATATATTTCACAACAACACTGTTAACGTTTTACCTTCTTCATGATTTTATGAACTGTGAGCTCCTTCAAGGTGCAAACCAAATTACATTTTCCACAGTCTGTATTTCCATACAGACTTGCTGTCTGGCACACAGAAATTATTTCATAAACACCTTTTGAATTAAATGAGGTTTTGCTACCCCCTCTTTTGTAACTCACTCAAGTGCACAGTTTTCAAGTTTAAGTACTACAGATGAGAGTGGATGTAACCTTTGTGGAACAATAATTTGAAAGTGAGTTTTCTTCATGAATTAACTATTCATGGTCTGAGTTCCCAGTGACTAAGAGAGTCCCATCTTTGAATGCTCTAATGCACTAAGGAGAGAAAGTCAGTAGACCATTGGTAATTCTAAGACTCTTTAGACCCCAGACCAGGATTTTGAGGCTATATGGCTTGAGATAATGCATAGATACAAGATATGTTTTGCTGAAAACAAAATATTTTTATAATAGGGAAGTTTGCATTAAAAATATCTAGAGTTCCAACTTCTCTGGATTTCAGGAGATTAAGCAACCCTTGGCAATAATTCTTTGGAGGCGATGAGGAGGCTGCTTTCTCCAGTGTCATATGTTTCCCTTAACCTGTGTTGTTTTACTTTGAACCTTTAGGTATTTTAATTTGTAGCCTCTTCTTCCCCATCCCCAATTATAGAGGTTTAAGACTTAAAATTAACCAGGATATGTTGAATATTTTTGGCACTTTAGAACCTCTGCAGAAAGTTTGCTGTGAATTAAAGTTTTACCTTCTTGATCTAGCCATTCTAAAAATTGCTAGAACCTCATCAGGAGTTTATGGATCTCTTAAGGTCCTACCAGAATATCCATTTCCAACAGTGAATTGGAGTTTCACTTAAAAGCATATAATAAATGGCCTTCATGATAATAGGAGAGCCAATCAATAATCCAATATTGTGTGATAAGCCCTGGGGGCCCACCTTCTAACATCCCTAGCTTAGAAGATCCTGGCCCTTGGTCTCAACCGATATCGTGAAGAATATTGGTAAGGGATGATAAGAATGCTGGATGACACAGACACAGTTCCCTGCCATCCTGACCCACAGCAAGTCTTTGCCTGCTTCTGTGTCCCATATTGAGGCAATTCTTAAAAAATGGAAAAATTATTTTTATGTTAATTTTAATTGCAGGGTTAACATTTTAGCATTGTTTATGAGTCATTCTAAAGATGCTTGGAATACAGTAATTTAAATTGTGCTGGGTCAAGTATTGGATCAAGCCCAGTGGGAGACCGGTAGTTAGGACATTAATAACTTCAGTAGTTAGTAAGGCTCACAGACCACACACATCCACATCTCCATGTGGTATTGTTGCCCTGTTTTTAAGTCTGTATTTTATGGTAGTGCATATATATAACACTATAATTGTAGTCTCAAAATAGGAAAATGTCACGGGTCTACTCTGATAATAACTACACAATTTAAATAGTCCCTCAGTTTACTCCAAGTGCAGATTTAAAATATTTTTTTCAGATTTGGAAATGATTTCCAATAATAAATCATATGACATGTTGGCAGAAACATTTTTCTAGGCTCTGTGTTTAATTTTGGATGTTGCTAGTGTATTTCTTTTACTCCATCACAGGCCTGCTTCTCTAAGTTCTATGAGGTTAGTAATATCCTTTTGTAGAATCACAATAGCCCAATGTCATTCATCCCAGTAATGTGCATGAGCTGAAAAGTTGGCTTGTCTTACAAATGCTAATGCTTCATGCCAAACTTCTTAACAGTGGCCCCTTCTTAGAGAATAAATCATTCTATGTTTTCGTTAAGATTCATTGCCAAAGTTTAAATATTTATAACTTCAGATGAAGCAGGAATCCTGGTTTTGAAGTCTTGAAGCATGAGCTAAAGTCTTAAGCTCTATAATTAATAATAAACTACATGTTTGTACAGATACAGCAGGTGTGTAGAAGATCTATGTTACCTATTTGACAAGGAGAAGTGAAAATTGAACTTTCAACATGCAGGCTTATTTTTCTATTAGCAAAATAGAAAAGGGGACTTTTAAAAAAATCATTTTAACAATTTAATCTCACCGTGTAGTGGTGTCTGTCACAATGTTTAGAGGGGAAATGTCAAGAAGCAGGCCAAGAAAAGCAGAGCAGACCAAATACAAGCATCAGAGCAATCATGGTGCAATGGCCTGGTAAATGACAAAGCCTGAGAAGTCGCTAAGAGTGTGGAGCAAGACCAAAGGTCCAAAATCCCTGCAAGTGGTTTCTAACCATGGCATCTACAAGAAAGGGGAGAGCCAGGGCAAGCAACACAATTGAAAAATGCGGGTGCAGCACCAAAAGTTGAGAAAGGGCTTGGAACAATTAGTGTTCCTAACCTCAACTTCCTTTCCTCATTCTCTCTGGTTATTGTCAACTCCAACAGAGGTTGACAACAGGAATACAGGTGATGCTAACTAAAAACAACTGGAGAAGAGTGTGGACAGGGTCAGGGAAATGTCACTGTTCTTTCTAACAATTCCAAAAGAAAAAAAAAAAAAGGAAGCACAAACTTAGTATCATTCTTGAATTCCTCCCTTAAGTCAAGTTTATTTCCAGTCTAGGAGGTAATGTGTCTCTGCTCTGTGCTTTATGGCCAATAGCCAAGAATCTCTCTTTTACTTAAGAAGAAACTTTCATAAGGATGCAGAATGGGAATCAGAGAGCAAATAGAGAATGGAAAGTTGTGGGGCTAACAACCACTCCTGGCTTAGTATTAAACCAGTCCCAAAGTCCCACCCCACTCCCAAAGTTCAGCCTCCCCTTATCCCCTTCACGTGAGGATGGCAGTCTTTAGAGAAGAAGGAGTTTCTTCTCTTTGACAACTCTGGTTATAATCCAATTATCTCTTCTACTCTCCTCATTCCCTGGAAATGTTAAGTTTCTCTGCTTGTGCTCTCAAATACAGTTTAAGTTTGGAATCTTTGTTCTTAAAGGATCAGTGTTGGTTCTTCACAAGAATAACAGTTAGAATGACTTTGATCTCTTCCATCAACTCAATCCAGACATGTCAGCTTAGATTGCCCTGAGAGACTAGGAGAAGTTAGTCGTGCTGATTTTTAACCCTGGTGTCTGGTGGAAAGCCAGAGTGAATTCCAAAGATTTAAAGCAAATATCTCTATTATTTGGAAAGAAATTACAGCCTGTTTAGAAACTCTTGACATAGTCTGGTAAGTATTGTGTTAACTACCACTCTCTATTCAGTAAAAAGCTGTCAATTAGTTAACCCTTTCTGGGCCATAATGTAGACAACAATAATGTAGATTAGTGTTGTCTGATTGGGGTATAATGTGAGCCACAATTGTGAACTATACATACAATGTTAAATTTTCTACTGGCCACATTGAAAACAAAGAAAAAAACAGAAAAATGAACAATCCTCCCCAAAAGGTGAAATTAATTTTAATAATACAGTTTATTCATCCCAATGCATTCAAAGCATTATCATTTCAACATGCAATCAACATAACACTTATTCATGAAATATCTTACACGTTTTTATACTAAATATTTGAAATTTGTATACTTACAGCATATTTCTCTTTCGACCAGCTGCATTCCAAGTGTTTAATGATCACTTTGACCAGTGGCTACCAGCTTTAAATAGAGGGCCTAGTGAGGTGGTTTTTCTTCCTCAGATTTGTCGAGATTTCTTTGAGCCACTGTGTTAGGGTTCTCTAAAGGAGCAGAACTGATAGAATAGATGAATAGATAAAGGGGAGTTTATTAGGAGAATTGACTCACACGATCACAAGATGAAGTCCTACAATAGGCATCTGCAAGCTGAGGAACCAGGAAGCCAGTTTGAGTCCCAGAACCTCAAAAGGGGGGAAGCCGATAGTGCAGCCTTCAGTCTGTGGACAAAGGCCCCAGAGCTTCTGGCAAGTCACTGGTGTAAGTCCAGGAGTCCAAAAGTTGAAGAACTTGGAGTCTGATGTTTGAGGGCAGGAAGCATCCAGCACGGGAGAAAGATGGAGGCCAGAAGACGCAGCCAGTCTAGTCCTTCCACGTTCCTCTGTCTGCTTTTATCCTAGCTGCACTGGCAGCTGATTAGATGGTGCCCACCCAGATTGAGGGTGGGTCTGCTTCTACCAGTCCACTGACTGGTAGTCTCCTTTGGCAATGCCGTCACAGACACACTCAGTAACAATACTTTGCATCCTTCAATCTAATCAAGTTGACACTCAATATTAACCATCACAGCCACACAGTTCCCTAAAACAAAATGATTTCCTAAACCCTATGTAATTTCTATATTGCAGATAAGTTCAGACTCTTTTCCATTGCTTGTGATTCAGATTCATTCAAATTTCTTCCTTTCTCCAAGTGGATGGCTATCTTTTCTTCTCAACTCTATTCCACCTCCCCACTCCCACTCCCTCCCAGAGAAGAATTTTCGGTAAATTTAAATGGCCACACATTTCTACCAAGGTGCTAAGATTTTCTCCAGACAAATCATTAGGGCTTTCCTAAACTTAACCTACAACCTGACCCCAGCCCACACCGTCCCCACTAGAAGCCAGCCTACAGAGCATCAGCACGGAAAACTGAATTTTTTAAAGGAGAATGCCCTCCCATAGGACAGAGACAACAGAACAAGAATCTAAGGACTATGGGTCACATTTTCTAAAACTCAGCGATCTGTCTGGAATGAATGTAGTAGACTTTAAAAAACCAATTTTTCTAGTTATGCAAATGAATTTAACTGGCTTTATTTTAAATAGAGAAGATCAACAATGTTGGATCAGTCCTCTTTTTATTCCAATAAAACACAGAGTAATATAAACACAGTATGAGCAGAAGAAAGTTGGTAGAAAATTTAGCTAATATACACTATACAAGAGTTCTCCCAGGAGTACAGTTCCTTCTACAGGAGGTTGCACTGTTAGTCTTCTTTTCTTCTGGGTATGGTGCAGTGCCTGGCACCTAATAAGTCTCAATAAATATTTGTTGGATTAATAAACAAAATACCCAACTTTAAAAATTTTCCATTATGTATACTAAATGAATAATATTGAAAGATACTCAATTAGTACAGGGCAAAGAATGCACTGGTTCAGCTAAATTGTTGTTAGCTGAATAGTTGTTAAATTACTGTAATTTTTAAAAGCAGTTGGAGAGCAATTCCCTACCACCAGCAGCCCTGCCCCCACTGTTCTGTCCTTCCCTCATTATCTCACCTCCCAAGATCCACTCACTGAAGAACAAGGGCCTGGCACCTTCACTAGCCATTAGTTCTAACTGGGCACATTCCAGCTGGCAATGTCTGGATGAAAATATTTTGAATATAATTCTCAAGTGTATGTTGAACCAAACCCTTTGGAAAAGCATATGAAGTGAAGTGCCTTAAGTGATATTTATTGTCCATGAAAAAACATTCCTGATAGAAGTTTTTAAAAGTTTTTTTATTGTTAATATGTTTTTATAAGACTCTGCAATACACTGTGAAACTAACTGTACATAGGGATCCTTTTGTGAAAATAAATTTCATTCTGATTTAAAATAAACCCATTAAAACATTTCATTTATCTCTCTTACAATTGATTTTGTTGTATTGTTAAAAGGTTTTCTGCACAAATTTGGCATTGCAGAAGTATGTTTCAAATATTATAGGAAAACAAATTATCAGGGTTTATCAGGGGTGGGGAATATTTACAAATCCTCAACTAAACTTGTAGTGTTTGATCACATGAAGACAAAAACATGAAGGAATACCTGAGAAAAATACTTAAGACAAAGAGAGAAGAAATAAAGTTATTTGTCATGGACACTTCTGATGTATTTTGTACAGGTGCAACTTTCTGTACTATATTGTGTTATTATTTACCTTGCAGATAAATCCTCCCTTCCACTTTGAATCTTGAAAGGGGAAAAATAGACAAATTATGAAAAGATTAATAAACCAACAAAGATGAAAGATATTCAAACAATTCTCGTAACCTGATTATGTGTTCTTAAGATCTCTCTGAAGTTTTGATACAACCAAGCGAATAAATAATTTTTTTAAAATCTTACATAATACATTTGTAAGAACATATTGCTGATAATTTTTAAAATAGAATTACGCTTCAATACATGACAGGAAACTGAATTTTATTAGATAACTAAAACCATAAATAAACAACATGAGACTGTTTTTACTAAACTGGGAAATAAAGATCTTGTGAAAGTTTTATTAGCAACTATCAGCTGGGCCCAACAAATAATTATGGCTAAGCATGGGAAGTCAGTAGTCCGTTTTAACATAGTCAAAAAGCTTTCAATACAAGTTAGTGTCAGGGTTCAAACAAACATATGCATCCAGAACTGCTTTGCCTTGAGATAAGTCCTATCTTTGTACCACTAGTCTCATAAATGTCAAGCATCAAAATAAGTTTGCAGAAAGACAAAAGAGATATAAAGTCATAGGATATGCAGTAAAATCATGGAGCCCTGTGAGGTCTTTACCCTGAGGATTAAAGAAGCACATGGTAGGAAAATCAGATCTTGTCTGTGGAACTGGTTTTCTCAAATCCAGTTTGTGCTTTATCAAATGTTTTCTCTAACTTTCTATCCTTTTTAAAATCTCTTTTTTTTGTCCTTTTTCTTCAAAATCTTTCTTAGACTCTCACCTAAAAATACCGTTTCTTTTAATAATTCAGAGTATTGACCATCCAGTAGATTTTTAAACACACAACATAAAAATCACTGGATGTGCCAAATAAATTCCTGTATTAAGGTACAATACTATAATTTTATTTTTCACCATATGAAGAGAGCATCATCTCAGAAAGATGTTTGGGGGTAATTACCAAACAAACTTCCACATCAAAAGAATGAGGAAAGTTGCTAGTCAATTCATTCCCTATTCCAAAACATTGAGGAATGGATTATAAAACGATTTTTACAGCCTATCTTTAAGAAACAGTGGACTAATTTACACTCCCACCAACTGTGTAAAAGAATTCCTATTTCTCCTCAGCTTCACCAGCATGTGTTGTTTCCTGACTTTTTTTTTTTTTTTTTGAGACAGAGTCTCACTCCGTCACCAGGTGCCAGGTTGGAGTGCAGTGGCATGACCTCAGCTCACTGCACCCTCCGTCTCCCAGGTTCAAGCAATTCTCCTGCCTCAGCCTCCCAAGTAGCTGAAACTACAGGCATGTGCCACCACATCCAGCTATTTTTTTTGTATTTTTAGTAGAGACGAGGTTTCACCATGTTGGCCAGGATGGTCTCGATCTCTTGACCTAGTGATCTGCCCTCCTTGGCCTCCAAAAGTGCTGGGATTACAGGCGTGAGCCACTGTGCCTGTCCGTTTCCTGACTTTTTAGTAATTGCCATTCTAATTGGTGTGAGATGGTATCTTGTGATTTTGATATGCATTTCTCTAATGACTAGTGATGTTGAACTTTTTTTCATATTTGTTGGCTGCATGAATATCTCCATTTGAGAAGTGTCTGTTCATATCCTTTGCCCACTCTTTGATGGGGTTGCTTGTTTTTATCTTGTAAATTTGTTTAAGTTCCTTGTAGATTCTGGATATTAGCCTTTTGTCAGATGGGTAGATTGCAAAATTTTTCTCCCATTCTGTAGGTTACCTGTTCACTGTGCTGCAGAAGCTCTTTAGTTTATTTAGATTCCGTTTGTCAATTTTGGCTTTCCTCAAGGATCTAGAACCAGAAATATCATTTGACCCAACAATCCCATTACTGGGTATATACTCAAAGGATTATAAATTATTCTACTATAAAGACACATGCACAACTATGTTTATTGCAGCACTATTCACAATAGCACAGACTTGGAACCAACCCAAATGCCCATCAATGATAGACTGGATAAAGAAAATGTGGCACATATACACCACAGAATACTATGCAGCCATAAAAAATGAGATGATGTCCTTTGCAGGGACATGGGTGAAGCTGGAAGCCATCATTCTCAGCAAAGTAACACAGGAGCAGGAAACCAAGCATCACATGTTCTCACTCACAAGTGGGAGTTGAACAATAAGAACACATGGACTCAGGAAGGGGAACATCACACACTGGGGCCTGTCAAGGGTGGGAGACAAGGGGAGAGAGAACATTAGAACAAATATCTAATGCATGTGGAGCTTAAAACCTAGAAGATGTGTTGATAGGTGCAGGAAACCACCATGGCACATATATACCTATGTACCAAACCTGCACATTCTGCACATGTATCCTAAACCAGAAAATAAAAATAATGAACTTAATTGTTTTTATTGCATTGTAGGTTTTGGGGTACATGTGAAGAACATGCAAGATTGTTTCATAGGTACACACGTGGCAGTGTGATTTGCTGCCTTCCTCCCCATCACCTATATCTTGCATTTCTCCCCATGCTATCTCTCCCCAATGCCCCACCCCTTGCTGTCCCTCGCCTATTTCCCCCTGACAGACCCCAGTGTGTGATGCTCCCCTCCCAGTGTCCATGTGTTCTCACTGTTCAACACCCACATATGAGTGAGAACATGCGGTGTTTGATTTTGTGTTCTTGTGTCAGTTTGCTGAGAATCATGGTTTCCAGGTTCATCCATGTCTTTACAAAGGACACAAACTCATCGTTTTTTATGGCTGCATAGTATTCCATGGTGTATATGTGCCACATTTTCCCTGTCCAGTCTATCATCAATGGGCATTTGGGTTGGTTCCAGGTCTTTGCTATTGTAAAGAGTGCTGCAATGAACATTCGTGTGCATGTGTCCTTATAGTAGAACGATTTATAATCCTTTGGATATATACCCAGTAATGGGATTGCTGGATCAAATGGAATTTCTATTTCTAGGTGTTTGAGGAATCACCACATTGTCTTCCACAATGGTTGAACTAATTTACACTCCCACCAACAGTGTAAAAGTGTTCCTATTTCTCCATATCCTCTCCAGCATCTGTTGTCTCCAGATTTTTTAATGACCACCATTCTAACTGGCATGAGATGGTATCTCAATGTAGTTTTGATTTGCATTTCTCTAATGACCAGTGATGATGAGCATTTTTTCATATGTTTGTTGGCCTCACGTATGTTTTCTTTTGTAAAGTGTCTGTTCATATCCTTTGTCCACTTTTGAATGGGCTTGTTTGTTTTTTTCTTGTAAATCTATTTTAGTTCTTTGTAGATTCTGGATAACAGCCCTTTGTCAGATGGCTAGATTGCAAAAATTTTTTCCCATTCTATTGGTTGCCAATTCACTCCAATGACTGTTTCATTTGCTGTGCAGAAGCTGTGGAGTTTGATTAGGTCCCATTTGTCCATTTTGGCTTTTGTTGTCATTGCTTTTGGTGTTTTAGTCATGAAGTCCTTGCCTATGCCTATGTCCTGAATGGTTTTGCCTAGGTTTTCTTCCAGGGTTTTCATGGTGTTAGGCCTTATGTTTAAGTCT
>CAUYLG010022616.1:0-16474 GCA_963573385.1 Cacajao melanocephalus | reverse complement strand
CCTTGCCTTCATGGGAACGGGCCCCTTGCTATGCACTGTCCACCTCCTGGCCTAGGTGACCTAATGGGGGTGGACCTCATGTTTTATTGCTCACGACCCTATCACTATTCTTAAAGATGATTTCACTCACTGCCCTGCCCCCTAACCTATACACAATAAATACTCATGCTTCTGGATATTTGGGGCCTGACTCCGCTTATAGGTGGCATGGCCCCCTGAGCCCAGCTGCGTTTTCCTTGTACTTCTGTGTCCTGTCTCTTTATTTCTCAGATCCTGCGCCTCACCACAGCATAATGCACACCCCAAGACCCTGTGGGGTCCTCAGCCCTACAGCAAATGTTTTTACATTCATTTGAGAAAACACTTGCAAAGCCTTTACCAAAAAATGTTGCTTTAAGGCAGCAGTTTTGAGGACTGCCTCTACACTACAAAAAGCTTTTTTTTTTTCTTAAATTTAAGATAAAATCTGGCTCTGTCACCATCACCCAGTGATGAGTGCAGAGTCGCAATCATAACTCACTACATCCTCCAACTCCTGGGCTCAAAGTGTCCTCCATCTCAACCTCCCAAAGTGCTGAAATTAGAGGCATGAACCACCCCCCACCCTCCAATCTCGGGGAACCCTTAATGGTACTGATGTCCTGGTTTCATCCCAGGTATTCTGGGTTCAGTGGTCTGTTGCCACTTGGGTTTAGGGGGATTTTTGAAAGCCCCGAGGTGATTCCAATGTGCAGCCAGGGGTGAGAACTACTGGTTCAGGGTTAGAGGTGCATGAGCTGTGCCTCATTTTCATGTGTGCTGTGGGAATTTGCCCCATGGCTATTGCAGCATTTGGATTTTTGGGAAAAAAAACTTTGCCCTGTTAAAAATTGGAGAACAACTTCAAGATGTACTCAACTTTGTGGTTCAGTGGCAGCAGAAGGAAGTGTCTCCCAGCAGATCTATCTTTATGTCACTTGCTTTCAGAGGAAGAGGTTGTTTCTGGCACAGTAGTTTGTGTTGAAAATCATAAATAGTCTATAAATACCAAAAAAGGATCAAAAGAACTCACACACATATGGAGTGCAAGATCATGCTTTCAAATCTCTCCTATGATGAGGAATGAAAAATATAATACTGGGCCTTGATTTCCTAAACTCAGCCCTCAGCCATTTCCCCATATTATTCCAACTTTTGCCAAGACACTTCAGAAGCATTCTCTGGAGGGAATTATTAGGAATGGTGAAGAGTACTCCATGGGGCCAGGTGCGGTGGCTCGCAGCTGTAATCCTAGCACTTTGGGAGGCCAAGGCGGGTGGGATCACAAGGTCAGGAGTTCAAGACCAGCCTAACTAAGATGGCGAAACCCTGTCTCTACTAAAAATACCAAAAAAAAAAAAAAAAAAAAAGAGTACTAGATGGACGAGAATCCCACAGGATTCTTGCTTCAACTTCAGAAGAGTCACCCTGCAGGACTTCAAAGCTTTACAGAAGCTGCATGAGTAGTGTTGGCTATGGAAGTCATGGGTGTCGAAGTCAGGCAGACCTGTTCCTGAGTCCCAGGTCAGCCTCTTAGTTGTTGTGGGGCTTTGGACAAGTTCCCTGACTTGAAACACTTATATAAATCTCACCTGCAAGAAAATGCATAGTGATACTGACTGCAAAAATGGCACCAATTCATCATCCCTCCTTATATCCCGGCCTTCTGCAATGTGCTTGTACCAGTGTTCTCATGGAGAAGCAGAATCTGTTCCCTAAACCTGGGATCTCAGCTGGCCTTATTTGCTGTGGCCAATCGAAGGCTGCAAACATAGCAGTGTGCCAGCATGGGGCCTAGGCTCAAAAGGTCTTGAATGCTTTGTTTTACTTTCAGAACTCTGCCATCTCCATAAGAGCAAGGCTGTGCTAGCCTGCTGGAGGATGAGATACCACGAGAAGCAAAATGCCACAGTTGACAGGCAACTCACCCCCAGAAGCAGAGCTGCCTAGTCAACCAGAAGTTGAGCACACATGCCCAAAGGGGCCCAGGTGGGTCCAGAAGAATGGCCCAGCTAAGCCCAGCCCATCGAGCAGCTCAATCATGAGTGAATAAATTGTAGGTGGTTTGTTATGCAACAATAGCTAAATAATACAGTCACCCAGTGCAGATAGGATGCCAGGATTCAAGGACAGGTTGATTACAATTTACCTGCAAACAGAAGACACCCTACATGTGCTGATTTTCTTTTCCCCTTATTTAAAGTTGGACCAGTTGCTTGATGGCATCGAGTTATAAAGAAATACATGTAGACATGTCTGCATGTGATTGGTGCTTAAACTACACAGTCCCCCACAGCACGTAGGGAAACAGATGGCCACAGCCTGACCTTTAGGGTCAAGACCAAATAGCAAAGTAAGTGTGCCTTTAATCTATTCCCTCCATATCTAAATTCTGTAGGTCCAGGCTGTGGACAGATCTGAAGACACTGGGTTTCCTCCTTTTGGGGGCCCCATCATCCTTTGTTCATTTTCTGATCTCTGGAAAGACGATGGGAAGCAGGTGGGCAGCAGGGGAACCTGTGGACACTTTCTTCTTGTAGCCCCTGCCCTCTAGTGGTACCATCTCTCACCCTTGGGCCAGAAGAGAGATGCTAGGAGGGAGAAAGCGTTCCCTAACTTCTGGTAGAAAAGAGTGTTTCAGACCCATCACCTCTGCTCAAGGCAGAGTCCTCAGAGCTGCACTTCATGTGGTGGACGCTGGCCACATGGGGCGGCTGGGCACCTGGGATAGGCTGCTCTGCAGTGATATGTGCTGGAAACTGAAAATATCCGGCGAGTTGCCAAAATTAGCACCAAAACGTATATACTTCATTAACAATTACATATTAATCTCATACTAAAATGATAATATTTTGGCTATATTGGGTCAAATAAATTATTACTATCAATTTCACCTGTTTCTTTTTTTTTCTATGTGGCTACTAGAAAATTTAAAATACACGTGTGGTTCACATTTTATTTCTTAAAGGACTGTCTCCTTTTTGAAACCTCACACTGTCTGCTCAAGGCACCAGAGGCCAGGAAGGTCATAAAATTCAAAATCTTAAAATAATTGTCATCACGTTGTTTCTACTTGTCAATAATATATATATATAATATATTTATATGTTATACATTTATACATTATATATACATTATATATAATGTATATGCATATATTATAGATATATAAAATGTATAAATGAGTATAATGAATGACACTTATATACAAGGTAAAATGCAAATGTCCCAGGGGCGGGGCCAGGCCCAGTGCTGGGAGGAAGTCTCGCCTGGAAAGCCTGCTGCCAGGCCCCCGTGGTTCTTGCTTCATCCAGCCAATCTCTGATGGCATCTCCTGCCATCTGTCTCATCATGGCTTGTATGTATGGGGCATTCTCTCCATTTCTCCCACACCCCTTCTGTTCTCTCTGTTCCCTCCCTCATGTCTCAGACTCTGGCCTCAGGGCTGGAAGCCCCTTCCTAGACCCTCAGTTGTCACCTCCCCAAGCCTTTCTCAGAGGCTGAGGGCTGGACTGCGGTCCTCTCTGCTCTGAGAGGCAGTGGGAGCACAGCACCACCCACATCTCCTGCTCCCCCGACTCCCTCAGGAGACATTTGTGGTCTTAGCTCATCATCATCTCTCTCCCCAGCTCCAGTGAGCAGGCCCAGAGCTGCCGTGGGAGTCAGGATGGGGACAGTATTAGAGGGGGTCTCTGACCACGTCTGCATCATAGAGGAGTTACCTGATTGTGAGGGACAGATACTAGGGCAGCTCTGCTGATTACCTAAGCAAGGTAAAGGTTTGAGCAGAGCAACACATTGACAGCCTCCACCTACCAGGCTTTGTGCTACTGTGGTTCTGAGTCAGTGGGGCAGGTTACATAAGAAGAGTTTGGGGCTGGCTGACTTTCCCGCCAGCAAAGATCGGGGAAAAGAGTTGAAGTGACTTGCCCAAGGTCACATTGTGACCCAGTTGTTTAGGGAAGTGCTTGGATTTCCAGCTCATGGTCAGCAAGCCAAAGCTGCCTGGTCTGGCCCGAAGGAAACAGGGACTGGCGTTTTGTTCTGAATCTCATGCTGAGAATGAGGGGCTGCACAGAGTCTGTTGGAGAATTTCTGGGAGAGCATCGGTGAAGCCCCTTCTCAGCTGTGTGCTGAGGGGCTCTATCTGGGGTGAGCTGGGTCAGGGGAAGCTATTCGTTCTGGGGAAACTGGGAGCATACTAGTGGGTAGGACATCGGCGCCTATGTCCCTGGGAAGCTGGTATAGATGGCTGGGGCTTCCATTACAGCCAGCCCAGATCTATTCAGGGAAGCCCTAATTAAGATTCCCAGCAGATTCCCACCTGAGCATCTAAACTGAGGCTCCTGACCCCAAGACTCCCCAGGGCCTCTGCCATGTTGCCAGGGCCCAGTCAGGATGGCTCCAGCATCTACCCTCACCAGGGTGAGAGGAGCCAGGCTCTCCCTCCATCCCTGCCCCTCCAGGCCTAGGGACCCAGGGAGCCTGTGCCTCTACACAGCTCCATGCAGGGTTCTGGGCCTCACACAATGACCAGAGGAAGAAAGGCCAGGCCTAGGCAGAACACCTCTTCCAAACACACCCAACCTTACAGAGAGAGGGGTGGCATAGGGCAGCCTGACAGTGACCCAGCCCTTGGAGCGGGACCAGAAGCAGAACTTCATCTATGTTCCATAGACTTAGGCAAGATGGTGGCATCATAGCCACAGTACCTGGAGCTGCTGGGACACTCGAGCTGGCCCTCAAGATTCTCAGGCACTGGTTGTTCAATGATGGGGATGAGGAGGAGCTCTGCTTCTCGGTGGATGTCATTGGCAAGAAAGGCACAACTACATCCTCCACCTGCTGTGCACCTTCCCCCGACCACAGCTTCCTGCCTGTGCCCAGTGCACAGGTGCTGTGCCAGCTTCCCCCATGCCCACCCACAGAGGCTCTGCTGCCTGTGCCAGGAAGTAGTGAATGGCTTGGTGGAGCACAGGTGAGGAGCAGCCCTGCGAAGTTGTGGCTGGTGCAGGCTGCCCTGCCAGAGAGCATGGGCACCCTGGGTTGTTCTGGGGCTGGATCCTTCCAGAGAGAAGTTCTGGAAAGTGAAGAAGCCACACTCACTGGAGACCCTTTCCCATCTCCCACCTACCCTGTGGTCAGTCTCCCAAATGCAGAGATCTACGCTGGAAGCAAACTAGGGAGCAGCAAAACGGGCTGAGGCAGTATTGTTCCCTTAAGGAGCACGCAGAAATCTGCCATGTGGCTGTGAATGTCACCATGCCAGGGGTGGGCAGGTGGGCCACTGGGTGTTGGTACCGCTGGTGTTTCCTGCTTAGAGTTGGCCATGTTAAATGGCCCAAACCACAAATAACTCTTTCTCAAAATGCCAGCGGCATTCCCGTCACTGTTGAGAGCCCCAGCCTGAATGGGGAGTCCCTCTCTGCCCCCTTCATATTATAGCTGTCTTCTTCCTGTCTGGGTAGATGTTGGGTTTTGCTGTGACCTGATGCTGTTGGGTATGTACACGCCTATGTTGACACTTGCACACTGGGCAGGATATGTCCCTATGTGTGCAGGTTGTGCAGCCCCATATTCCTCAGCCACAGCAGGCCAGGACACTGCCAGGCCAGCCAAGATTTGGAATCCCCCTCTGCCCTCTCCTGTTCCGCCTGTCTGCTGTACTCCAGGCGCCTCCTCTTTATGAAGCTGCTACCCTGAAGCCTGATGCAGCAGAAAGCCAGCAGGCTGGAGCATTCCACCTCCCTGGATAGTAGCACTCTTCCTTCCTTGGAGTCTTAGCTTGAAGACCCTCTGGGACACAAGGCAGGAATTGAGGAGAAGGACAGCAGTGCTAGCAGCCTGGCCAAAGGGAAGGGGCTGGTGAAGGCACCGCTGCAGAGGACAGCACAGGTAGGGTCACAGGGGTGGGTGAGTGGCTTGAAAGCTTCATTGCCCTAGTTGAAAGCTTTTTTTCATCTCCTAGTGTAAGTAAGATAAACTTGGAAAGATGGGTTTCCTGAGCTGTTGTTGGTGGGGACCAGGGGTAGCCTAGGGAACGCGTAGGGACCAGAGCTCCTGCGTGCTTTTCTAGGGAGATGTGGTTTCTGGAACTTTTCTAAAGTGAAAAAAAAGATCTCCATGGTCAGTGAAAGGGCAGTTCTTGGACTCGGCTGGTGGTTCTGAGTCCCCTTCTCACACAGCGATGGACTGGGGTGGGTAGGAAGCAGAACAGGGCCCTGAAAAGCACCAGGGAGGCCCTCTAGCCCACAGGGCCGGTGGCTCCTGACTTTCCCAGCTTCGCGGACTCATCTCTCTCTCCCTCTCTCCCTCTCTCTCCCTCTCTCTCTCTCTCCCCCACCCCTCCCCACCTCCCTCCCCCTCTCCTCTCTGGCTCTGCCCTGTGGCTGAAGGGCTCCAGCTAGCAGGATGAACTCAAGGGCAACTCTGGGTGCACCCTATCACCTTCTTGGCCCACACTGCCCCAGCGCATTGTCCCTATGGCCAGTTCGAGTAAGGGGCTCTCTGGGTGACCCAAGAATGCCACCTGTGAGAGCACAGGCACTCTCAAGGCCTGGGTCAAGGGGCACCACAAGAAAACCTGCCCCACCAGGGGCAAGGAGAGAATGCTGGCCACCATCACCAAGGTGACCCTCATGCCAGTGCCCACCAGCTTCACCAGCGTCTCAAGGAGAACACGGTGATGTGGGGTGTGCACAGCAATGACCAGGAGGCCTCTTTGGCAGCGACACTGAGGGCAACCCCGAGAAGGCAGAAATTGACCTGGAGAGCATCCATCTCCACAAGACCAACAGGCACAATGGCCACCAGAGCGACGAGGGCAACGGGGACAGGGCAGAGGGACATGCGCTCCTGCCACCCTCACCCAGAACCAGGGCTCCCTGCTGGCAGCCGCTAACTTGCTCAAGCCCCAAGGCTTGCCCTTGGGCCTGGCCAAGGAGGTCCCAGAGCCCGGCTGCAGGCCCCGGTTAGCCCTGGCACTGCAGCAGGGAGCTGCAGGGTGAGCCGCCCAGGGAAGTCCACCTGGTGGCCACCTACTGCAGCCTAGAGCCCGCAGGGCCCGCCCACGGCTTTGCCTTCCCCGCTGCCCGAGGGCCACCCCGTTGCGCAGGGCCCCCAGCCCCCGCCTCTGCCACGCTGGTGAGGGCTCCAGCTGGGCGGAGGGGACCTTCCTCGCCCAAGGCCTCGCCTTCCTGGACCTCCACATCGCAGCCGCGGGTCGCGGTGGTCGGGGGCGCTCCGCGGAGACCAGGCCCGGGCCTGCAGCGCTGCGCGCTCCCAGGCACAGCTCCGGGTGCCAAGTCCACCTGGACCCCGGCTGAAATTAGAGAGGCCTGGCGAGGTGTGGGGGTGCGGGGGAGGAGCATGTGTTCTAATCGCCATCGTGCTTGTTGGGCTTGTGGAGATGGATGTTCCCTGGGTCAATCTCTGCCTTCTCGGGGTTCGCCCTCAGTGTCGCTGCCAAAGAGGCCTAGGTCCTCCTGGTCCTTGCCGTGCGCGCCCCACAGCAGACCCTGATCAAGGGTCTTCTCTGACCTTTGGGCAGGGGGTAAGGGGGAGGAGAGGGGACTTGAGAAGGGAAGGAATGAGGGCTGATGTGGGATAACGGGAGACGACTGCGCTTTTCTGTATGGCCTCACGTATTCTCCCTTGAGGGGCCGGCAGGCGTTGGCGAAGCTGGTGGGGACTAGCGTGAGGGTCATGATGGGCAGGAAAGGGTGCGAGGCAGTGGCCTCGAGACTTGGGGCGTCTCCTGATGAATTTGGAAAGCGAGGCCGAGGCCCTCGTGCTCTCCCAGACAGCTGCGCTCCACCCGCGGGCCCACCTGGGCGTAGGGACAGCGGGGAGGCGGGGACAGGAGGCCTGAGCCCCTGGGTGACCCTCCCACCTGTCCCCCTGTCCCAACCCTGGACCTCTTCGGATTCCTCGCAGAGAGAGGCCTCGTCTCCACGCCGGATTCGCCGCACAGTGGTGAAAGCCGCCCTCGCAACCCGCAGGCGACCAGTGAGTGCTGTTGGCTTTCACCCGGGGAGGGGACGGAGCGCGGCCGGGTAGCTGTGGGGGTCTTGCGGTGGTTACAGAGAGGGCGCCATCCGCCAGCCCTGGACGGGGAGCTGAGGTGACCTGAGTTTCTCCCCAGCACGGAGCCGCGCAGGCCGGAGACCTCGCCCCTGGGCTCTGCTGCTGGGACCGCGCCCCCGGCGCCGCTACCGTCCCGCTTCAGCGCAGTCTACGCCTCTCGCGGGTTCTCCCCAGCTCGCTGGGCCCGCAGGAGGGAGCGCGCCGTCCCAGAGCCCTCCTGTCCGCCTGATCGAGGGTCTTCTCTGACCTTTAGGGAGGCGGTAGGGGGGAGGAGAGGGGACTTGAGAAAGGAGGGAATGAGGGCTAAAGTGGGATAACGGGAGACGACTGCGCTTTTCTCTAACCCGCTGGTTTCCACAGGGGTCTTGGAGCATCCTGACGCTGGGCCCAAGCTCGCGCGCGATGTGCAGTGCTGTGCTCATTTCTGCTGCGGTAAACACACTGAAGGAATGCTCAGCTTGTCTAATAGGGTTTTGAACTAATTTTCAGTATGCCAGCTGGGCTGTGTTTTGCGTAATTCTGATTCTGTTTCCAGAACACGGCGGCTTAGACAATCTGTTATCTTACTCCATATCCTTTCTTTTGACGCCAGAACATCCTAGAGATCAGGGGCCTCTCCCATGCCCTGGAACCGTCCTCTCGCTGTACTGTTCTTCATTGGTGCCCTTCACGGCGCTCCCGAAAACAGGCCTGGATCGGGGGGCTGCGGCCCTGAAGTGAGGTGGAGCCAGGCAGAGCGCCCCCGGGAGAGGGGCTTGGGGCGGCCCTGTGCTTTAGACTCGGCACCTTAAGGCTTGAGGAGGTGATATTGTGTCCACGTGTGTGTGAAGGGAGGACGGCTGAAGGTACATGCGGTCCCCCGCACGTCAGTAACTCTGTGGACGCGGGTCATTCCCGCGCGCGCACAGCAGGGGCCTTAGTCACACAGCAGCGGGGTGGGGCGGGGCCGGAGCGCGGGCGGGGGGCGGCGGGGCCGGGTCCTTCAGCAGGCATGCACGCTCCCTTCTGGGCGAGCGGTTGCGAGGCACGCGCTAGGCGCCAGCCGTTAGCTGTTTCGGTTTGCGCGTTAACGGCGAGTCTGGCTACCCAACGCAGGATTTCCAGCCGGGGCGCACAAACCTCGGGAGGGAAGGTGGAAGCCGCAGCGACTCTAAAGGCAGCCCCGGATGCGCCTTAAGGCTTCAGGAGGTGATAGTGTGTCCACGTGCGTGTGAAGGGAGGACGGCCTGTGATCCAGGCCTGTCCTCGGGAGCGCCGTTGTTGGCACCAATGAAGAGCAGTACAGCGAGAGGACGGTTCCAGGGCATGGCAGAGGCCCCTGATCTCTAGGATATTCTGGCATCCGGCTGGCTAAAGCGGTCCCTAGTACGGAAACCGAGGCCTGAGGGCTTGGGCCCCACCCGGTCTGGTTCAGGTGAGAGGAGGAAAGCCTCGGCCCGGGATCCTCGTCGGAGCCACAGTCGGGCCTGGCCCTGCTGCCGGGGCGGGGCTGCCAGGCCTCCCTCCCGCTTTGGGGCTGGACCTGACATCTCCTGTCTCGCGACCGCACTGATCCGAGCTTTGACATTTTCTTTCCAGCCCGCGACCCACGCAGCTCTGGATTCCAGGCAGGAAGCGCGAGGGTCAAGGAAAGCACCTCTGCCGGTGAATTATTCACCCCGTATTGAGTTACCGTGACGCCCTGTGGCTTTGGGAAACCTCTCCACAACCAAGTAGAGCCACAGCTCTCAGCTAACGAAGGTAAAAGGTCGAATCAGATACTGATCAAAAGTGGCGGTTATTAAGGCTCCATTTGATTCTCACCTGGGGCACATGCGGCTCCTAGCCCAGATAGCCTGTAATTTAGAAATGGATTTGAATACAAAATCTATAGAGGTGGCCAGACGCGGGGGCTCTCGCCCTTAATCCCAGCACTTTAGGAGGCTGAGGCGGGCGGATCACCTGCGGTCGGGAGTTCGAGACCAGCCTGACCAA
This sequence comes from Cacajao melanocephalus, assembly GCA_963573385.1. Lineage (NCBI taxonomy): Eukaryota > Metazoa > Chordata > Mammalia > Primates > Pitheciidae > Cacajao > Cacajao melanocephalus. Next base: position 6,397 of record CAUYLG010022616.1, on the reverse strand, counting down.
CATGGAGAAACCCTGTCTCTACTGAAAATACAAAATTAGCTGGGCGTGGTGGCGCATGCCTGTAATCCCAGCTACTGGGGAGTCTGAGGCAGGAGAATCGCTTAAACCCGGGAGGTGGAGCCGAGATTGCGCCATTGCACTCCAGCCTGGGCAACAGAGTGAAACTCGGTCTCAGAAAAAAAAAAGTAAAGAAAAAAAGAAAGAAAACAACAACAAAAAGTATTTAGTATAACCTTTTCACACGTAATTTAATTCTTTTGGTAATCACTTATTTTGAAGGTGAACCTAATTTGCATCCTTTTGTGTTTTCATTTTGTTGTAACTCAGTACCATGGTAAGGTGACTTGCAGTGAGACTGAAATGTCCATGTGCAGATAACAGGACAAAACATAATCAAGGGATAAGTGTTTGGCACCAATCTGCCAAGGGCATTGTTCCTCATACGAGTAATAAGAACTAAAAAAATCCTTTTAAAATTAAAATGTACTCGAAGAGAAGCGTACCTTGCTCACCTTAAAATTATTTTCCTAAAGTTCATTTATTTTTGCACAACATTTGATTTGAGGGTATTTTTAAAAATTGCTGAACCTATTGTTACTCAATTTTGATTTGATATTCTCAGCAATATACAGGATTCTAGCTGACTTGCAGAAAGGTGAAAAGAGTGCAGCAGCACAGCAGCACCGTTCAAACATTAAAACTTGTTTTCTGTCTCTTTTTTTTTTTTTTTTTTGAGACGTCTCACTCTGTCGCCCAGGATGGAGTGCAGTGTTGCGATCTCAGCTTACTGCAACATCCGCCTCCCTGCAACATCCGCCTCCCAGGTTCAAGTGATTCTCCTGCCTCAGCTTCCCAGGTAGCTGGGACTACAGTCTTGGGCCACTACACCCGGCTGCCCTAGAATTTCTGAGTGAAACAATTGCTTAAGATTTTAGACTCAATTTCCCTTATTCTTGTTCTCTCTGCAGTTAAAAAAACAATGTCTAACCCAGCAATGAGCTTTTGACGGTGTGTCTCATTTTGAAAGGAATATGAGATCATTGAGTTGGACCCAGAGAGACAACTCAGAGAAAACTTCCATTAATGAGAACCCAAAAGCTGATGGCCAGACAAAAGGATGAGAGGAAATGCTGGACCTCCAGTTTCTTATTAATGGCTCAGTTTTGTTTTTTTTTTTTCGGTTTGGTTTTTTTGTGTGTGTGAACCTTCAAAATGTATTTTAATCTCATTCCAAAAAGAAATAAAATTTCTAGATACAAATACAACTCATTCAAATCACTTTTTAACATACATTCTGCAACTTAAAATATTATAAGGCGTCAATATTTTCATCTTTTATAATATCAATATATTATATATTTAGTATTATATATATATATACACACACAATACATAAAGGTAGTCAGCAGGTTTACAAAGTAATTTCTTCAGTCTGATTAGTATTGATAAATATTTTTAGACTATTAAAAGGAACCATTTAGGATCATAGAATAAAATAAAATATGGCAGGTCCAAACCTAATGGCAAGATTACAAGTGTTCATACGGCCAATCATTTTAAAAGAACTCTCAAGTTGGGTAGAATATGTTTTAAAATAATACTCTTGCTACTCTCAAGCAGCAGTAGTTGTAGCTATTAAGCATATTCATCTCCATTAAATTTAAAATAACTATGCAGCTTTCTTTACTGTAATATATAGTAGCTATCTCTTCCTTTCTGTTGGATTTTATCATTTCAAGAGTAACTAATATATTACCAACAGAAGAGACTTTAGCCCCTTTCCCTCCCCTAAAGCATGGCTGAGTTTGAAGATTGTTCTATAGGCAGCCACTATGGCTATCAACAGTACCATAATACCATTAAAAGCAATCAATAACTAGAGTCACGTGAGATGTTTCAAAGACTGCTGGAGGTTTCTGTAAATCAAGGTAATCAGAAGCATTACCCTTGTAGATAGCCCTCTCATACCAGTAAATACAGAGTTAAAATTCCAATGCCACAGTGTAACAGTTAGCAATCTATTTTGTAATTTTAAATATTATAACATTAATTCACCCTGAGAATACAGAGGAAACACTTAATACAAAATATTCTGATTTTTTTTTTTTGCCTTTGTATTTGCTTTCTTCTGGTTTTCATCAGCCCTTTAAGGGCACAAATATTTGAATTTGAAGTGTGATTAGGATATGCTTTTTTGTTAACTAAGGTTCATGCCACAGTCAGATACTGGTGATAGAAAAGCCCAAAAAGGCTTGTAGAAAAGAGGCAAGCAGCAATCCAGGTCAGAAAAGACAGAAGTCCTCGAAAAAGAAGAGGAGTAAAAATATTTTTGAATCTGCTCAATGCCACTGTTATTTGTGTAACAGTTACTTTCATCTTCCCTTCAGCTGATGGTAATTCAGAGTAAACAGAATTGGAGAGTAGACTGTTACCCACTAGTAAGGTAGAGATAGATTTTGGATAAATACCCCAGGAATGATGACCTAGTGTTTTCAAAAGCAGAGTTGTGTGAAGCAGCATTGCCAGAGGTGCCACCTACTGCAGTGCAATGACACAAAGGTAATCAGAGACTCGAGCCACCATTTTCTGTAGCTCGTAGCTCAGCTGTACTTATTCGCCCTGCTTCTTTCTTCACCTGATCCACACATTTTTGGGCTAAATTTAAATAAGCTTGCAGGTGACTACACATCATGGCCAACTGCAAAGCACACAGCAGGATGATTAACCAGAGTCACAGAGTATCGAATGTGGCTTCTGTCATTAAAGGGATACTTTCTTTACCCAATGGTGTGTTCATAATGTAGTCTTTGGAGATTGGTTTTACCCAGAGCAGAACCATAAATAAAGGTGCCAAAAAGTTGATATGAAGTAATGTTTGTGTAATTTTTTCTGTTGCCAAATTCAGGGCATCCAGATGCATTTGAGCCAGCCGTAATCCAGGAAATGTCAAAAAAGCCCCAATGAGTGAACGGAAAATAGCCAGGAAAAATTTGAAAGTAAGTTTTGAAACAGGACTCTGCGATTCTAAACCTTGCTTTTCAAGAAACTACACCACACTGTCTGAAAAATTTGTAAACCCTGTTTCAAGTCCAAATTCCAGATAATTTTCTGTTACAATCAACACTGCCATTGTTTGACAAAGAAAAAAAAATCCAAAGGTGACACAAACAGATCTTTCACCACCATCTTCTACTTTAAAATAGTGTGTAGTTAATGAAAATAGAACTTTGATTGCAAAAGACAAAACAAGCAGGCACCAGACTAAGCTGATAGTCATTTCCTGTGTAGGCTTCATAAAATTGTAGTAGACTTCAGTTACTAGATACACAACTGTAGCAGCCACTGTGAAATCTATCCAGCCACTAGTATTCTGGAAAGTAATGTAATGCTAAAGTATCCACTTCTGTAACTGACTTTGTTTCTAGATGCAGGTCAGTATCCTTTGGAATGGTTAATGGCTTACTTTCAATGTGACCATTATATTTCCTATCTTTTTTGCTTTTCCCTTTTCGCTGCTTCCCTGCAAGAATTCTTAATTCTTCTGTAGGATGTTGATACTACCTTAAACTGCCATTACACAGTAGCCATCGAGCAAGAGAATAGTGAGGTATAATCTGCATGACACTGGCCATCACCGTGGTAACAACCAGCTGTATTCCTATCACACCCATGGTGCCTAGGATATGTCATGGACTAGACACCTTGGAGTCGCCAGGACAGTCTCAGACCTCTTCCCTCAGGTCCTTGAGCTGGGAGCCTCTCAAACAGCGAGAGAGAGGGTCTTCCAGCTCTGCCCTGGTTTTGTTTTTATTGAGACAGAGTCTCGCTCTGTCACCCAGGCTGGAGTGCAGTGGTACTGTCTCGGCTCACTACAACCTCTGCCGTCTGGGTTCAAGCCATTCTTGTGCCTCAGCTCCCGAGTAGCTGGGACTATGGGCACGTGCCAGGACACCTAGCTGGGACTATAGGTACGTGTGACCATGCCTGGCCAATTCTTTTATATTTTTAGTAGAGACGGGGTTTCACTATGTTGGTCAGGCTAGTCTCAAACTCCTGACTACTGGTGGTTCACCACCTCAGCCTCTCAAAGTGCTGGGATTATAGGCGTGAGCCACCGCACCTGGCCAGCTCATTTTCATTGACTTATTTCTGGGTTTGCTCTGGTGTGAAAGTTATCCTTAATTTGTTTTTCTTCAGATTGTCTCTAGTTCAGAAAAAATAAAATTTAAAAAGTTATAATTTACAATTCATCTCACATAATTTTGATGGCACACTGTGTCCTGTCAGAGATTTCTTTTAACATCTCTTTTTGTTTGGTTTTGATTTTGGTTTTGAGTGTTTTATTAAAACAGCTTTGTTGAAATATGATTTACATACTATAGAATTTATCTGTTTTTAACACACAGTTTAAAGATTATTAGTAAATTTATTGAGTCATGCAACCATCACTACTCTCCAACTTTAGAACATTTCCATCACTCCAAGAAGACGCCTCACGCCCATCAGCAGTCACTACCCATTTCGAGCCCCAGCTCTATGCAAACATGCATCTACTTTCTGTCTCTATACATTTGTCTATGTCAGATGTTTCACGTAAATGAAATTATGCAGTATGGTAAACATATTTTTCATCTACTTATTTTTATATTTAACTAGGTTCAACATGTAGCTACATAAACAAATATTTAAATTTTCTCTCTGGAAGTTTGAAGATAATTATTTTTCTTGATACTTACTTCTCCTTCTGCTTTCTGATTTTAATACTGAAACAGTCTTTTAAATGATTACATTCATTGATTAACTCCTTATGTTTCTTTTTTTTTTTTTTTTTTGAGACATCCTTGCTCTGTTGCCAGGATGGAGTGCAGTGGTGTGATCTTGGCTCATTGCAACCTCTGCCTCCTAGATTCAAGCAATTCTCCTGCCTCAGCTTCCCTAGTAGTTGGGACTATAGGCAAGCACCACCATGCCCAGCTAACTCTTGTATTTTTAGTAGAGACAGGGTTTCACCATGTTGGCCAGGATGGTCTTGATCTCTTGACCTCGTGATCTGCCCGCCTCAGCCTCCCAAAGTGCTGGAATTACAGGTGTGAGCCACCATGCCCGGCCCCCTTATTTTTCTCTTCTAGCAGAAGACCTTTTTCACTCTTGAGACAGCAGCCTTAGATATTAATTACTGTTTGTTCATTATCCCCTTTCTTATGAGGAATATAAGAAATGTTATAATTGAGATATCCACTCCTCTACATAGTCCCACTTTCCAAAGTGGCTGCTTCATTTTGATGCATTTGTTCCATTTCCTTTATTTGATGCTGTATTTGGCTTAGGTCCTTTGGCACACTATGTTTATTTATTTATTTTTTTTTTGAGGTAAAAGATAACAGTGAGTTACTGAACAACTTTCTAAAGCAGAAGTTAAATACAGTACCCTAAAAAGTAAACTCCATGAGACAAGAAGTTCTCTCAGAAAATTTTGTATTGTTCAGATGACCAAGTTAAGTCATCAAGGTCATCTCTAAAATATGTTCACTTTTTGACTTTTTTCTTTTTACTTGACACTTTTTGTGCAGGCCTGTCATACTCTTCCTTCTCCTTCCTAGGAAATTGCTGATGGTAAGTTTTCCCACCTTTTCATTGTTGAATTAATTCATCATCGTCATCAGATGTACTATTATATAGGTTTTCTGATACTTGTTTTTTGTGTGGTTTTTTTTGGTTTTATGCTTCTTCCTCCTTGAACCTGTGACTATTTATTTTCACTTTTTTTTCAGGCCTTTCTTCTTCTTTCTCTGAAGTCACTTCTAAGTCTTGTTCTGCTCTGGATGTTTGTACGCCCTTTCTTTTTACTGCTTTCTTCACAACAGACTCTTCCATTTCAGTGGTAGGCTTCAAGGAAGGATGTTTCACAAGAAGCCCTTCTCCTTTTACCATATTTTTCTTCTTTTTTATGTGAAGGTCCAAGTAAAGACTCTGAAGTACTCTCAGGGATATGCTGCTTGGTGGTGAAAGTCAAGTCTTCATCTAGTTTACGCCATGAATTGACACACAGTTCTTTGAAAATACCGACTGCACATTCGTCAGAACTCCCTGAATCTTCTCTGCACTTGCTCCACCTTTTTTCAAACCTGCATTCTTAGAGGTTTTTGGATTGTCATTTTGAAGACCATTTTCAAGCATCTTTTTTTTTATATTGCAAAATTTGTTGCTGAATGTTGTCAAAACACCAGAAATAGCATAATCTTCTGCAGTCTGTCCTTATATATCTTGAGTAAAGGCAGTAACATTTTGTTGAAGAATGCTGGCTATGCCTTACGAGCCATAATGTGCAGCAGGCATGAGGGCTATTCTTCCCAACCTATCAACAGCATGTATACTTGCTTGGTTCTTCACTAAAAAT